>JAHWFP010162030.1:0-21363 GCA_023313725.1 Lithobius niger | reverse complement strand
TAAGTCCAAAAGGCAACGTAAATAGGTTTGCATCTGTATTTAGTTATTTCTTGTGAGCCTTTGGCTTTCCCGTCCTTTACCAAACATACTTAGAGACACGGTCAGTGAAAACTGGACAGGGGTTTATGCAGGGAAGGGCAGCACGACAGGGTTGATCATTCCACACTATTCAGCGCTAAAAATTTAAGATCCGAATTCAGTGCTAAAAACTTAATGTCCAACGAGTTTGCCAAACCTGTGGTAATAAAAGCCCTTGATCCAATAGTGGCCCGACAAAGTGGAGAAAGAGTACAATGCCCCATAAGAGCTCTTTGTTTCTACCTCGAGACAATTAAGCTCTTTAAGGGAAAACTTCAGGACAAACGTTCTAATGAAAAAAGGACTCCTTTATTTTCGAAATTGTCCCCTAAAGCACACTAAGTGGAAGGGACTCGTAACTCTCCAACGAACCTAGCTCAGTGGATTTGTGAAGTGATGAAAAGAACGTACGAAACGCCACCAAATCATATTGATCAACCACCAGAGGTGAGAGCCATAGCTTCTTCTTGGGTATTTGTGTCAGGCATTCCATTGGATGAGGTAGTAGATGCCTGCAGATGGAAAAACAAAAACACTTTCATTAGTCACTATCTACGAAATGTAAGAGTGACTGATAGAGAGAACAAATTTGCAGTAACATAGTGGCGGGAAATTACGTCATGAGTCAGTGACACAACTTGTAGTCCAGGAGGGTAAGTCGAATGAAGATGGAATGAAGGTTAGCAATGAATGTTATTGTTTATGACTAAACTGAGATTGTGTTTTTAAAGTGTAAAGGTGCAGAAAATGGATTGATGGAAAAGAGTGAATAGAGTTGCTTAATAATAAATGTCAGGTTGGCTCAACTGACCCATCTCCTTTTGAACAAAGCAGCTAATATTTAAAGTAATATTTTGAAGGAAAGTAAAAAACAAAGTTTTAAAGATACAAATATTTTTCCTCTTCCGAAAATACTTCCTTTAACTGAACCACCCTTCCTTCCCGCTTTCGTTGAACTGGGAAAATGTTAAAGAAACGGAAAGTGATGGGGAGCATTGCTGATGGAAAGCCAGATAAAATAAGTACCCTTTTCTTTGATTGTTGGCAAATGAGCATTAATTAAAACGAATTAAGCTAAAATTGAAAGGAAAGTATTTTCAGAAAAGTAAAAACTATTTTTCTTTTATCTTTTAACTCTGTTTTTCTGCTCACATCTTGACAAGTCTCGCTGAGAGAAATAAATTTGACAGTATACAAGAAAGTAATTATTACGTACACTGAGAATTCAGTTAAGGTACTGAGTTTGGTTCCGTGCTCTGCTTCATCACGGTTGTTGATGTGAGAACTACTTAGACTTAATTTCTTTTATATATTTACTAATTTACAGCTCTAGCAACTGCATTAGAAATATCACTTTTATGAGAGTTTTTATTATTGAACTGTAATGTACAAAAAATAGGCACGTTTTTTAGTTTGCTTTCCTTTTTGCCACTGTAACAACTGTTTTGCTTTCAGATGAATTATATTTGGCCTTAGTTCTAAGCACAAGAGCCCATGCTAAAATTGTCTCACTAGACATTCAGCCAGCTTTGGCAATAGATGGAGTGAAGCTGGTGTTGACATCCAAGGATCTACCAGGAGATAGAAACGTTTACGGTTATATAAACAAAGATGACTTTGTATTTGCTGAAGACAAGGTAAATATTAAATGATTACAAGACATTATTAAGCTTTATCAGCTGGGCATATGAGCCACAATGACTTCTACCCTTAATAACTAACACACAGCCTATTATGTTTTGTTTGATTGTTGATCTGGTAAACATTTTTTCTCGTATAAGCAATGTTTTTATGCGGTATGGGACATTTCATATAGTACGCCATGAACCCGATGCAAGCTCATGTTCCCTAGATAGTTGAAGTAACATAAAACAGACACAACTATCAAAGCAATACTTTAAAACGAGTAGGCATAAACAAAGTGTCATAAATTAACTTAAAATAAGCCACTGTAAAATGGAGCGATTGTCACATGGACAGTCGACACGCTAAGATAATTACTGGACATTAAGTTGGAAAAATCGTGTGATGAATTGCACAAAGGAAAACCATACGGCTTCTAAACCCAATTAAAATATACCTTAATTATTATCGGGTCTTCAACTTTATTTAGCTGACCATTGTCTTGCATTTTCGTTTTTCATTCATTAAGTAAGAAGTCAATGAATTAATCAACACCTAATGTCTAATGTACACTTGTGACATAGCGATTGAGATTATTATTAAAATTCACTTTGCTGCAGCCAATAAGAGCACTAATCCAAAAGCGTAGATTCTCAACAGTTAGGGCACGTTTACGCAGCAACTCTCCTTTGCATTCTCGCAGCTAGAACTCAACTGCGATGGCAAAGGTGACATTGCCATGGTAACAACGCCAAATGGATTAGCTAAATCCGACATCGTTTGAGTAAATACTTGTAGTCTTATAATCCGTGCCAATAATATAAAGAATTCCTCATGACGAAACAATTTTCTCAAACACTTCTGAACTCACGTTATTTGCTGTTTTCGTTGCGAGGCGGCAGACATAAAACCGCCCCCATGTTGGAATTTGAGGTGATTTCTAGCTTCTAGCTGCGAAAAAGCAAAAGCGATTGGTTGCGTAAACGTGCCCTTATTCATGAAAACAGAAAAATAAAAAAGGATTCTTTTTTTTTAGGTCTAGTGTGTTTTTCAGTTTGTTCCACAACTATTTCCCTTGGTATCTTTGATGACTATTGCTTGTTAAATTGCCCAGTGCTTGATTTAACAATCACTTACTTCTGCAATTTTATAGATTTAGGTAATTAAAATTATCATTCGTAAGTGACATTTAAATTTATGTTTAGGTAACGTGTGTTGGGCAATCCATTGCAGCTGTTCTTGCTAAAGACAAAGATACAGCCCAGGCTGCAGCACGTGCAGTTGTTGTGCAGTATGAAGACATACAACCAGCATTACTCACCATTGAAGTAAGTATTGTAAAATAGAGTTAAATGGAAATGATTAATAGGGCTTCAGTCAAGACAAGATGAGTCTTGATAGGTCGAGATGAGACTGAGACAGAGAGGCGCCGAGATGGACACTTCCGAGACTAAGATGATAGCCATAGCACATGGTAAAATCTTGACAAGTCTTACCGCAAACAAATACTATGTACACAACCAAGAATTTATAGGGTTTGGGAGAAGAATTTATAACTCTAAAAAGTCCTATTGAAACAGGTGTTAGATTCGTCTCTATTAGTTCAGAGTTTTCAGAGGGTGCCACATGTTCTATCTGGTAATTTTTGCTTATTTTTCAGCCCAAATCTAAAGTAAACTAAATTACAACTAAGCTAGGCTAATAATAATTAAATATAAGCTAATTTCGTTTAGTTTACTTTAATTTTAGTCTAAAAACTGAGTGGAAATTCCCACATAAAACTCATGGCGCCCTCTATAAACTAAGACTGAACTAATACGACTGTATCCAAGACGTTTCATTCTGGGTCTCAGTCACAAATTCTCCTCCCCAACCCTATACATTGATACAACGTGTAGAATGAATTGCCATATCAGTCATCATTTATCAATCAAGAAATAGGTTTTAAAGTCCAAGGTACTTCAGCACTTATTAATTATGTGTTAGGTACTTAAACTCATTTTTATGAGATATTAGCCCAGCCATATATAGAAATATGACCAAGCTATATAATTATATTAGCCCAGCTACATCTAATAATATGTAGCATTTACTTAATTTTTTTCCACTCAGGCTATTAATTTTTCCTTTTTTTGCTTAGTAAGCATAAAATAAGTTTTATTTATTAGGCTGATCATGACGATGATCAACGTATACTATTACATATTTTTCGATAATGAAAAGCATGTGGATACATCTGGTTTCTTTGTAATTTCTACTAATCAGCTTTTAATGATTAGAATTTTGTAAAAAAAAAAAACATTCCTTTGTAATAAAAAACTGTTGATAAAAAATTGGTTTAAACCAAGTTTAGTTTCGTATCGGCCGAAGTCATGTCAGTCAGTCATGTCATGTCAGTCAGTCACGAAGTCATGAGTCGTACTTCAGTCATACTTAAGTCATGTTTTGCTTTCTGCAGGATGCCGTTGCTGCTGGTAGTTTCTATGACTACGAGAACAATGTAGATGATGGCGATATTGAGAATGGTCTTTCATCGTCACCACAAATTATTGAAGGACAAGTCTCCCTTCCTGGACAGAAGCACTTTTACATGGAAACCCAATCTGTGTTGGTTGTGCCAAAAAAAGAGAAAGGGGATCTGGAGGTATTCGCTGCTGTTCAAGATCTCACTGGTGCTCAGGTAAGGAAGGGCATTTTGAATTAAAATTTACCAAGGTGGTTGCTTTATTTCAACTGTCACCTTCAATGTCTCTGTTATTGTGTTTAAATTTTTACAGTTGTTGTCACTGCTTCATTCCAAGGTGCCAGTTGAGATTAGGAGCATTCCATACAATTTAGATTTGGGAATATAGCATTATATTATGAATCAAGCTCAAGATTATTGGTTGTGAATGAATCGATCACCTAGAAATAAAAATAAAAGAGATTACATTTAGTTCTTGTCTTTGATGACCATGAATGGAAGCAACAAGAAACAAAAACGATTTATCGAAAGTGTGGTGCAACTGAAGAATCTATGCTTTTAAAAAGGTTTGAAAATAGACCTTTAAATAAGAACGAGAACTTTTGTTTTCGTCCAAAAAAAGTGCACCTAACATCAGATGTCCTAATCATTGTCCAATTTTAGAGTTTAGCTACTACGTGCTTTCAGAATATGCTGATTTAGTTCCAGAATTCCATCATGAGACAGGATTTATTTTGTACACTTAGTTCAAACAAAACACAAGTGCAACTTCATTCATGAGTGACCTAAAACCATTGAATAAAAAACAACACCAAACCAGCGGTTTTGATTTGGCTTTTTGCAACATGAATTGTCGTGAAAACAATTTATTCTCTGTTGTCACACAGATTCGCATATAGCTTTAAAACATGCATTGGGGGTTGTCCTGTTGCTAATTTTGGCACACTTTTTTGATTCCAGAAAACATAAACATATAATAAAATAAACTCAAAGTTTATACTGTCATAACATAAAATGTTACAAATGTTCTATGTTCTTTCAGCAGTGGCAGCATGACAGCATAACTAAAGAGACTACACCAGTCTGCATACACCAGTCTGCGCAGTTGAATTATGCTAATTTATTTTCCTATAGTTATATGATCTTTAGATGTATAAAATGTCTTATATTTTAGCCTGTAATGATTTTTAGGCTGTGCTATCGTCTGCTACGTATCAATACGCTATTTTGAACTTTTATGTTGTCCTGTTGTCCTTCAATTTTTTATTTTTATTGTTGTAATTTATTTATTTATTTATTTTTCATTTATTTCAGATGTGTGTGTCCCACGCTCTTGATTTGCCTGCTCACCACATTACTTGCAGAATAAAGCGTTTAGGTGAGTCTGTCCTTGTGTCATTCACAAAATGATGAGTTGGTGTATAGCTACTGCCATGCTCACTAAGAACCACCAAGCATTTCAAAAGTGGTTCCAGGATCTTCTGAAGGGGGCTGCTGGTTATCTCCTCAAGTAATAGCAGGGGATCTGAGGGAATGCTGTAAGGTACCTCAGCGAGGTACGTAATATTTGAACCCATTTTGGCTCCATTACTGGCTTCTGGAATGCAGGTTTTGGAACATGTTTGTGGCTGCACAACATTTTACTTTGCTTCATATTAAATAGATTTGATAAGATTTAATAATGAAAAATGACGATGCAGTTTACTTGATTTTTTTCCTACCCTAGTTGCAGGGCCGGATTAAGGAGGGTGGTTTGGGTGCTGAAGCATCGGGCCACAGACACTATTTTAAATAAATAAAATTTAAAAAATAAATAAATTTTCTTTTACTTTTACTGTTTTTACAAAAAAAATTATTATTAAAAAAAAGACATTTTTTTATTGCAGGACTGGAGGGTGGGAGGAAGGGAGAGGGCCACAATAAATCTTAAGCACCAGGCCTCTATGAGGCTTAATCCTAGCCTAGTTGAATTACGTCATAGTTAGAACCAAAAATACAAAGTTTACTGTTTTTGTTAGCAGGAGGGAGGAGTGTGCAGTTACACCATCCACATCATATTAATTACGATCCTCAAGCATAAGTTAAAAACCATTTGAAACTATTACGTACTACTACGCTTTTGTTTAAATGTTGCTACAATTTTTCAGGTGGAGGATTTGGAGGCAAGAGTACACGTGCAACAACCATGATCATTGCTGCTTCTCTTGGTGCACAAAAGTAAGTTAGAACTTGGTAAATTTTAAATATTCTACAGTAAGTACCTGTGACAAAAGAGACATAATCCCTATGATTTGGAAAAAGATAGCTGTTTTTCTCGAAGGAACCAACCACTTTTCTACAAGAAAAGATAAGCACTGATTTACCGCAGAGCTAACTTCTTTACAGCACTGTTATAATGAAATGCAAACTGCTAACTATATCTTACTTATTGGTATTTTTTAATATTTTTTTCTGCAAGATCTGCATGAAGTTTCTATTGCATTTTGTTTTTAAATCTGCATTGTAGTTAGGCTCTATGAATCATGGACTTAGTAAATGTGAATCCTGAGAATGGCGATTCCTCATAAAGTTTTTTGACTGGTAGAAACTTATATCTGACAACATAGTTATTGAAATTCAAAGGGTTGTGTGTTACTGAGTTGCTTGCAGTATTAAGTTGCCTACTAGGAAAAAATTTATTATTTGTAAACCAAATAATGACGGTTGAACCGAATGAGAGAATTTCAGTGTTGTTCACCAATAAAAAATCGAATCAAAGAAGTTAAATATCTTAAAACAGACGTTTTATTGAAATGTCTTTGCTGCCAAATTTACCTCCAGTCAACTCTGCACGCTAACAATGACTTGAGACAAAAATATAATCGGTCAGTTAGGTCGTGTTGTATTAAGAATTCGGCATGACGAAACATGAGACAAAACTTGGACTATCTTGATTTCATCTCAGCAATTCACCCTTGTAGTCGCTGTAATATTTCTTACATTGTCAACTGCGTTTTCATGTAAGCCTCATCTGACCTCATGTGCTTATGGAATATTAAACATTAGTGAAAAAATGTCTGTCAAAGATGGTGAAAAGTCAGTAGTCGTAAGCAGTTCATCAGCTAAACTTTTCCTCAGGAAAGGATGTCACTTTAACGAGGGGTGTAAACAGGTGTGTCGTAAAAGCATAAGTTAAGTCACATTGATCTCATCATGGAACGATTGCACAATAGAAACCTGTTTGTTTTATGTAGAAAACAATAAAAAATGAATTGGCACTGTTGGCCGTTACTCAGCTGGCCTTTGGAAGTAATACAGTAAGAGCATGCTGATGTGCAATGCAGCACGGTCTTATTGTAAAATTCTTCATTTTATTCGCAACCCATAATAATTGTGTGATCATAAATTGAATTATATACAATCCAGCTACTTGGTTTTGCACCTCACTGTAGCAAACGAAGAGCATCTTTGAAACACGTTTTCTTGGATGCATGGCTTTTAAAATCTGGGCACCTCAATGTCTATTGTATTACGGGGCGATAGTGGTCTAACAAATGAAAAGAAAATTATTATTAACAAACAAGTAATGTAAGGGTAAGATTCTTAGTAGATCTTTTTTTTTTTTTTTGGCCAGATCCAGATATGAGTCACATGCATGTTTCAACCATGAACCCACACACCCTGCAAGTGGTTTGCAAGCAGTAACACATTGCTTTGCTTCATCTAAAGAGGCCAAAATTCATTCAATTAATGTAACTTGACAGTTACTTTAATGAAAACATTATGAAGTACGCAATACATTATTTGATCCTTTATCAACGTTTTACGTGAGCCTTATATGACAGGAACATTTCATTGACATTGTGTAATGTCTATGTTCATTTGCTGTCACATACTTGATACTGAGCAAATTAAGGCCATTTAGTCGTTCAGCTGACATAGTTAGAATTCCAAGTGTAATTTTTAATGAGTTTTAATTTAAATACCTTTTTACCTAAAGAGACATGAGATGATGGGACCTGGTCTTTTTAGTGATTTCACACTATAAATTTCCCTCATGCCGAGCATGTGCTGGTCAAGGTAGAGCAAGGGTCCACTCAGGCCAGCCCGTTACATTTAAAATTCTTAACGACTATGTTTATCCCTCTCTAACTCCTTATCCCCCAACAAAAGGATTATGTGGGGGAACATCCAGAACGTAAGAAAGAAAGGGCCTTGTGGGAAGAAGGATTATAAGCGAGGATTATCCACTAGCCTGCTTCAGCTGGTAAAAAAAAATTGGGACCAGGCTGATCTCGAAACATACAGCCGATACATGCTGGTTATACGAATTTAACAATGTTAAATGGTGAGCGCATTCCTGGCACGTGACGTATTTCGTAGTGTGAAATCGGAATTTGATTTCACCTGTTGGGAAGGATGAAACTTCAGTCTGCACCATCTGACTTACTCCTCGCTGGCATGTTTACGATGGTATGTTTGCAGACCAGACGGGGCACGGCCCCTTACGATGTCTGCATCCCTAGGCAATGCGTACCTTACATGCCATATTCCACTGATACATGGATTTGAAAGAGCAGTCTGTGTTTGCTTTAAAATAGTACATGTAAAGTAAAATGAAACATACTTAGTTTTGTTAAATCTAGAATTCCACAAAAAGATGAATGCCTCTGAGAGACCATCTGAGAGACCATCTGAGAGATCATCTCTGCAGGACCATCGTCACAGTTATTTTTCCGAGGCGAATGGGTTGGTTAGATGATGTGCAAAATAAAAACAAGGTTGCCTTTATTTTTGTACACTTTAAATCTTAAAATCGACACAAACATCAATTTCTAAAAATAATTACGTATTGGAGAATTTGTTAAACTTTTTGCCTGCATCCGGAAATATAAAGGTTATTCAAAACCGTGTTTGAAACCGAATGATTGTAGGCCTGGTCGATTGCTCGCCCATACAATAGCTATTATGGCATTAGATTGGGTCTGCAGACAAAAAAACGGCAATAGACGGCTGTTGCATGATGTAAATAATTTGTATTAGCGTTGTCAAAAAGAATACATTCTCACCTTTTAGTCAAGATTGTTATACCTGTTTAAGTTAATTAGTAAGTCATAGTACTGAAAAATGGTAAATTGTTAAAAATTATATCCAAATTGTGGTAAATAGACATATGAAAGCGACAACACTATGCCTCTATTTGATATAAAGATATCACAGCTTTCAGTATGCACCATTGTATCCATATAAATGAAATAGGGAGTGCATAAGAATACTTTCAAGTCGGGTGTTAGAACACATTTGTCCCTCAATTATGTCAATAGTATTTACGATACAAACAGTACTTTTATTTAAAACATCTGTATGATGTAGAAAAATGTGGTTTGCCTTATTTGTAACTATTTTCTTTTATCTACTCAACAATTAAAATGTCAGAGAGAAAAACCAGCTTTTGTATGGATGCCATTTTCCAAGATGGTGGCCTTTAGAATAAGAAATGTGCCACTATGATCACAAGAAATACAATTCAGAAACCTTTAATACAATAGCCAAAGAGGACTATTGAAGTACTCCTGAAATAGGAACGATTACCTCTGACTACATTATTGCAGTGGCAGACTCAATATCATCAACTCTGAGTTGAGTTAAACAAAGAACATGCAAAAAAAAAAAAGTTCTCAGTCAGTTTCATGTAAATACAAGTAGGGTAGAATCTTTTTTGGTGTGTGTCGCTTTGTATCTCATACCTATAGTTTACTATCGTGTACAAGAATAATTTGTTGTATCCAGTAGCGGAGCCAGGATATTTACTGAAGGGGGGACAAAGACAAAAAAAAAAAAAGGCCCTGTCCCTGCCGTAAACAGTTTATGAATCTAAGCGAAGCGAAAAGGGGTGCCTGCACTTCATGAATGGTGCTGGGGGGGGGGGGGAAGGCACTACACCCCTGGCCCATACCATTCCTGTGCCTCTGGTTCACCATTACAGCAGCTCTTCCTCTCTAAAACGTGGATACGCATAACCCAGATAATATCTTCATTTCTTATTTTCTTTAGATTGCAATTGCCCGTTCGCTGCAAATTAGACCGACAGCAGGATATGCTTGCTGTGGGAGGTCGTCATCCATACTTAGCAAAATACAAAGTAAGCAAGTAGTATCATTCAATGCAACGATTTGTTATATTACATAATTGCTAGTTGTCTTTTATTCATATTTGATTCACTCTTTTCTAGGCTGGTGTTACACCGGATGGTAAAATTCAAGGATTAGACTTAGAATTGTTCAGCGATGCTGGAAACTCAACGGATTTGTCAACTATAGTTAGTAAAGAAATACTTTCTTCTGCTTCCCATAACTAACATGTATTGACAAATACTTAACTTTTAACGAATTTGTGATGTTTGCTGTTGGCAAAGACAACATTGAACGAGCTGTATTTTTTTCTTTTTTATGCACTTTTTACCATTTGTGACACATGCAAAATTATGGGCATACAGTGCGACATGTAAAACAACCCTGCTCAATCGTAAATGGGCCTTACTCCTTGTAATTATTACACGAATACATAATAGTTGAAAACAAGTTTATAAATACTGAAAGCATCTAGTTCATCTATTTTCTTTTTGTAGATTTAGTTTGTTTTTTATAATACTTATTTTCAAATGCTTCTTTCAGATCATGATATTCACAGTAACGTCATCAGACAATTGCTACAAAATACCCAATATCCGTATCAGAGGAAAATGTTGCCGCACGAACATGCCTTCTAATACTGCTTTCCGTGGCTTTGGCGCCCTTCAAGGATTCACAATTATCGAATACATTGTTGATCATATTGCAACTGTTTTGAATTTAGACCCAGTTAAGGTAACACACTAGTGCTTGGTTGCAATGATTGTCAGTTCAAGTCTAGAAGAAGTGCTTGTGAGATAATGTAACTAAATCAAGATGTTTCTTCTAAAAGGTAAGAGAGCTGAACATGTATAAGGCAGGAGACTTGACATTTTACAGGGAAGAGTTGACTAATGTTACCCTTCAACAATGTTGGCAACAATGTTTGCAACTAAGCAATTTTGATGACCGAAGAAGAGCAGTGGAATCGTTTAACAGGTTGGTTAGTGATAAATGCAAACTAATAATGACAAATACGTCTGGCGTCTGCATTATATATACACTATATATATAAGGTTTTTGCCTTCCAAATTTTGGGCAAGGTTAAGCTGTATGGTTGGAGGAATTTCTAGGCAGTAACCGTGCTCCACTCATTTCTGATCCGCATTTGCCATCCTAATACGGATTCAATACTGTGTTGTCCCGTAATGGCAGTCTCCTCTCTTTACTCACCTCTATGCTAATAACTATTGGAGCACTGAGCATGAATTTGGGCGTATGTGTTACTTTCTTCATTGTTCTTAACATGCCAGGTTTAAGCGTCTAGGATTCTGCTCTTATCTCCTTACTGTCTAATCTCTCCTCAACACTAACATTTCATACATCTATAATATAATATTTGTTGAAACTAAGGTGCACAAGAGAAAGAAGGACACCAAAGTGTCTCTAACATCCAGCCTACTTAAACAAATAGGTAGAATGGCCTAGTGGCTGATATCGTTTCAAGGGTTAAAAACAAGGGTAAAAAAAAAAGCCGAAAAAGAAAATTTACCAGAATATGGTAACTTCAGAAGGACCATCTTAAAAATTTGTCAAAATCACATTTTTTAAGAAGACAGCAGGTGAGGGCGAGGGCACATTAACAGCATCACCCGGTAGAGAGTTCCAAACATTCACCATGCAATTAGCAAAGAAAAACTTTCCTCCCTTCACCAACAAGCTTTGGTATTGAGCCCCATTGCAAAAAGTAATGTTAACCTTAAAACCCAACCAGGCCAATCAATCTCACTTTATTGTTTAATTTCTTACTAATAAGTCTTAAAGTTTATGACTCTCTAACAGTAGGGTTTGCAGTACTCTCACTCAATGGTCCTGCCTCAAGTTTTTTAAAGGTTACGGTTACCTGTCTAGATCAGTGGGTGGTTTACCAATTTCCCACACTTAACAGTAAATTATCAGGGAGCTGGACACCTACCCAGGCTCTGTGATACTAGTCTTATTTTCCTACTTAAAATAAGCAATATTATTTTGGGAGATTAAACTTCTATCTGGGCTCAGTAAGCCTCTTGCCATTATCCTCCATGTGTAAACATGTATCATGGAGTAGGCACATGGCTACACAAGTATCTCATCATGTCCTACCTCTCTGTTGACGATATTCTTAAATTTGAGATGACAGAGGTGCTATAACACAAAAGAGTGCAGAAGGGGACGACCTTCTATTCAGTAACACTATTTCTAGATATGCTTCAGCAAAATGCATGCAGAAGGAAGCTTGCATTGTGTTTTAGCTCGTGAATGTAATTTTTTCATTGAGTGATTTGACTGCATGTAGTAAAAGTTACTAATCTCCAATTTAGCTATTGATATCCACAACAAAACAAAAATCTATATCACCATAATCTGCTCTTTATGAAAAGGCAGTTGCTTTGAAACATTTCTTAGTAAAATAAATTAATGCAAACACTAATTTGTAATTTGTTGTGTGACATATTTCTTCTTTATTTCAGAACCAACCAATGGAGAAAGCGTGGTTTGTCTGTCGTCCCTTTACGGTTTGGTGTAGGCTTTCCAGTAGCATTTTTGAATCAGGTAAAGTGTTCTTTTTTGCCAATATCCAGTGGAACTAGAATTTCTTGTAAAACTAATGTCTTGTTCAACTTTCAGGGTTGTGCATTGGTTAACGTGTACACAGATGGTTCAGTACTTTTGTGTCATGGTGGCATAGAAATGGGGCAAGGGCTTCACACCAAAATGATACAAGTAAGAATAAAAGAAATGTTACACAAAAGTTAGCATAAGAAAGGCTTTACCTATAAACAAATATATATTTGTATATTCAAATGCAGTTACAATTCTGTGGCTGAAATTTACTACGCTTGGCTAAGTATGATGATTTATTCCTGGTAAATTTATTCTTAGCAATAATAGTAACTTGACACAAGATTGAAACCTTCAGACCACTATTATATGAATACCCTGCAATACGAATGGAAAACAAAATGACCAAGTCATGCTTCGTGAGGAGACTTCCCCCCTTCCTCACCCAGACTGAAGCAAGCATGACAGGCTTGTTGGATTTTTTTAAAGTTTCTTCAATACAAAACTGCAAAATGTATCATACAAAATTCATGACTTTGAACAATAGAACACAGTTTAGGGTTCAAGCATAAAAAAATACTGTTTCTAAAATTGAAATATGACAAAAACTGTAAAGAATTAAAGAATCATGTTTAATCATTGGAACTATAGTTATTTCATCATACGGTAAGCTTGTCAATCTTCCAAGCACCTCAGCGACCATAGCTTGATAATTATGTTCATATCACATCATTGCCTTCACCCGTATTTCATCCTTCAGCTCTTCCCTTCCATCTGATCAATGTAAACATCTTGTTATGATACGACATTTTGTTGAAATTGTTGTTGTAATGAACTTTCAAAGTAAGAATCTTTTTAGAATTTGTTACATGAGAGACCAATTTTTTAGTACTTGTCCTTCTTTTCTCCTAAGTCTTGTTTTTGCTTTGTTGCTCAGGTGGCCAGCAGAGCACTGCAGATACCAGACAGTAAAATCTACACAATCGATAATGCCACAGACAGAGTCCCAAATGCAGTTGTTACTGCTGCAAGCACTGGCTCCGATCTGAATGGAGCAGCAGTTCTGGTAAGTTGTTGGTTGCACCATCTGTTCTCAAGAGACACATAAATGAATTCATTGTGTAATACACTAAAACACAATCGGCACCAAAGAACGGCCAGACTGTCAACATAATTGTATTTCAGTAGATAATTGAGACATTAAAAAATTTGAATTTTTGAATGGACATAGAGTGTCATTAATTTCAATGGAAACATGATTCAGTCAGTGGCAACCTTTACCTTTAATATATTCGAAACAGACTTACAGTACAATGGCAACATTGATATAGAAAATTATTACAATGTTCCAGTTATGACACTTACTACGGTGGCATATTACTTGGTGTGATTTATTAATATAGGCACAACATATGGTGTTGCTTATTCAGTCTACATGGTTTACACTGCAAAAGTGTAAAAACAATAGCCACCCTATATCAAAATTGAATACACAACAGAAGAACATCACTATTTACCATGAAAATTTGCAATTCTGCCGTCCTTCAGCATAAGGATAAAGTATCGCTTAATTGTATTAAATATTTTGTATCATACTTTCTTAATGTATTGTCAGAATAGATAATCTGTGTCGTTGGTTCGATATGGTTGATTCCTCACGTTACAAATATTTAATACGCTGAACTATGTAAATGATTGCCTAGTGCGTAGAATCCCATTTGTTGATGAGATTTACGGCTCATTGCCGGCTATCACTGGGGATTCATTATAAGTCATTGCTCCGACTAGGATTTGACGCTTATTATTTTTTTTTAGGTTACTTCCAACCTCCGTTGTATACTTTTTGGAATTGTATTTTGTTTTTCATTAACACTTTGTAATTTTGTGTTTACTTTTTAGGATTGTATTTCTTGTCTCTTTTAGTTACTTTTTTATTTTGTGGACGGGTGTAAGAGGCTTGCCCTTCCCAGCTCCCTTTAGCCCATTGTGCAAATAAAATTCATCTTATCTTATCTAGAAAAATTAAAATTAACACAAAATATCGAAATTCAATTTATTCATGTTATATTGATGACGATTCATTGAATCAGGTTTCGTGGTATGAAAGATATACAAGTAACAGCCGTTACAATCTGTGGTAGTAACTGTGCACAAACTAGTGCATTCTCCTATTAACATGCCATTCGTTGTTTCAGAATGCCTGCAACAAGATCCTGGAGCGTTTGGAACCTTACAAGCAAAGCAACCCTGAAGGCAAGTGGGAGGACTGGGTAGGCGCAGCTTTCTTTAACCGAGTCAGCCTCTCAGCTACTGGCTTTTTCAAGTAAGTATTCTCAACTAGAAACTTAAATTTGCAGTATTAGGCAGTTTAAATAATACCTGTGTCTTTTAAGGGTACCAGATCTGGATTTTAACCATGAAACTAAACGAGGACAAATTTTTACGTATGACACATATGGTGTGGGCTGCACAGAAGTGGAGTTGGATTGCCTAACAGGGGATCATAAGGTGATTATTTTAGTTCCTAAATATAAAGTCGACTTGAGTTCTTTTCTGAATGAAAGTTTCAAAAGGAATGTAACTAGCTTGCTAAAATCGTAACGATAAAGAAGGACAAGATTCCCACCCACTCAGATTTTGGTATATCTGTAACAAAAATAAGTAGCGATTTGAGAGGCACGATAAAATGCCTGACGACCATTAGTTCTCGCCAAACACTGTTTATAAAGTCAAAGTTCAAAATTCATAGCTTTCTTTGTCAGGACAAGGCTGATAATCCCTGTTCAGTCGTCAGGCTTTTTATTGAGTAGCATTTCTGTCTTGATATTTTATATTATGTCTTTGTTTGGCCGTACTTCCTCAGGAGGTCAGTTAAAACATGATAATGATGGAGGGATACTCTAAAAAGAAGTGATCTTCTGATTGGGTGAGAATTTCAATTCTCATAATCACAATGAATTTACCCCCAACAAGATGTCTGTTTATTTACTAAAAGAATACATGATGTTCATACCAAGTATGCATAAGAGAACAGTTGTTGTAAAGCAAAGGTAATAATTAAATATCTATAAACTAGTATGAAAAATGCTTAAACATATAAAATACGAATGTCAGCCTAAAAAAGCCTTACTGCTCTAAAGGAACAGATACAAGAAAGAATCATGTAAGCCATCAGTGTCATGCTAATACAAGAAAAAGAAACACTGATGCTAAGCCTAAGTCTTTTTTTTTGTAAGCCTTAAAAAACTAAATACTCTAAAGGAAGAGAAACAAGCAAGAGCCACACTAATACATGTAAAAGAGTCATCAGCATCGTAAAAAACAAGCTGGAGCTTCTTTTACACGCATTTGTGCAACGCTGATGGATTACACATCTGTTCCTCAAGAGCATTAAGTATTTTTTTCTAAGGCTTACATTCGTTTTTTTTATATACTTAAGCATTTTTTTAATTATTATACATGGTTTTTTTTTCTTGGAGATATTTCAGGTAAATTAAATAACTAGAATATTGGTATGAGATAATTGAGATGAACGATTTTTGAGGCATCAAAATACCATTCAAAAGTTCATAGGTTCGATCTGTATGTGAGAGCAAAATTTTCCCAACAAGAATGTTCATACCTATGTTTTAAACTATAAAAGTTGAAAATCGGTTCATTGGTTCGTTCTCTAGGTGAGAAAAATTTCCCCAACGAAAACAACAACAAGAATATTGTTGTCACATTAAAATTGCGTTCAAAGGCAATGGTCCTTGTTAATGCCTACATTTTTAGCTATAAACTGAAAATTGGTTCATTGGTTCGATCACTAGTTGAGAACACAATTTCGCCAACAAACACAACAACACAAATATTGTAGTCACATTAAAATAGTGTTCATTGGTTCTATCCCAACAACAACAATAACAACAGCAAGAAATGGCCATGCTGTAGAGTTCAAATGGTTTGATTGTTGTCATTCAGATTCTTAATGCAATGAAATAGTAATGACACGACCCCAAATAC
Source organism: Lithobius niger (assembly GCA_023313725.1). Classification (NCBI taxonomy): domain Eukaryota; kingdom Metazoa; phylum Arthropoda; class Chilopoda; order Lithobiomorpha; family Lithobiidae; genus Lithobius; species Lithobius niger. The sequence continues at coordinate 4,503 of JAHWFP010162030.1, read as the reverse complement.
TGAATTTCGTTGATACATTTCAATTCTGGGGGAAACTATAGGGTGTCAAAGTTTGAGTTTTAACGTGGAAGTTCATGCTGAGGCTTACGTAAGGGCCCCGACGTCTTCAATAATTGAAGACAAAAACAAAGACAGCGAATCTGAAAAGTGGATGACCTAGGAACATTAAATTGAGGGAGGGGGGGGTCAGCATTGTTATTAAGTTCAAGTCAAAAGAAGGTAGGCACAAAGGCAAGTAGCCTCCAAAAATTAAAGTATATGATGTGCAATAACTGATCACAAGTAGTAGAAGACAATTACAAATATATAAACATGTACAGTTTCAAACGTAGAACTAACGTGTGATATTATTTTCAGATATTACGTACGGATATTGTAATGGATACTGGTGCCAGCCTCAATCCTGCACTTGATATTGGTCAGTTGGAAGGTGCCTTCATGCAGGGTTATGGATACTATATCACAGAAGAAGTCCAGTATACTGCCGGAGGAGCAATCACTACAAATGGCCCCATGACATACAGAATTCCAACCTTTAAGGATATTCCTGAAGAACTGAACATTTCCCTGTTGGAAGGTTCTTCTAACACAAAAGCAATTTATTCCTCAAAGGTATTTGATAAACTAAAGTAATTCTATTACTGTCCTTCATTTACACCATTTGCCCATTTAACACAAGTTTTGCGATGTTTGTATCTCAATTAAGTTTGCGTGATGTTTCTGGAGACCTGTTTACATTTTCAGGGCGACACGTATCTGCTTCATTCAAAAACGAAGATGCAATGACTCCGTATTAACACTACCTAATTTTAGTTTTTTTTTTTTTGTAAGTGTTGTCATTGCTCCAAGTCTCAGTTTCAAACTACTTTTCTCACGACTCAAGTGATCCTTAGTATCCTATTAATTTGTGCATTCAAACAATGCTCAATCGTAACTGTAATGACAATCGTGTCTTAAATCTTTACATCTTGCTGAAAATGATGCACATGACACATTTTTTATTGAGGCTTTACCTGTAGATGGTGGTTCGTGCTGTTTCTGACAAACGAAAGTTACTAACACAGAATTCTCTTCGCTTCGCACTTAGATGTCACACAATAACTCGTAAGTCTCACACAACTAATCGAGCTCATATTTAATGCAAAAATTGTGCTCGATTCACTATCACTGCACAATTTTTCAAAGCACTAAATAATAGCCGTAACTTCAATGAACGTCAAATTTCAAACAACAAAACGAGTTCATAATATTGTTGTTTGCTATCTGCAAATTACTGGCAAAGTTTTATTCTTCATTTTATTTTGTGATTTTGCTTGTTTATTTATTAACTCACAAGCAAACAAATATGTAGTTTTATTTAACTCTTATACAACTAGGCAGAGGCAATGCACACTACAGGTTGCTTTGATTTTTCACCAGACCAATAAAATTGTGTTAATTCATTTTAATGTTTGTTTTGGTTCCAAAACGAGTATTTTTATGGGCTTTTTTACATATTGGGACTTTTATAGCACTCACAATCACACATTAGCACATTACATGGCGACTCATTCTGCACAACCCTGTGGCCAATTCCTAATTTTTTCATTGTTTTGTTCTACGCTTTGCATGGAGGTTCTCTCAGTTGAAGGAAACAAAAAAAAACACCAACATTAAGTACATGGACAAAAAGCACAACACTAAAAAATGCTTGTGCATTGGCTCTAAAATGTTGCCTTTTTATTGTAATTATGTTTGTTTTGGCTTGATTCACATACTCAATTTGAGTTTCCCTCAAATGAAACACACTAACTTGTGGATCATTACAAACTGCCATTGCTTACTTTTCATCCCTTTTTTGATGGCCTACTGAAAAACAATAGTTTTCTTTGTAACAGTATTTTTCAGAGTATCTTTATAATGTATTCGTTAATTTGTTCACCACCTTCTGCCATAGGTTACTTGCGGTTGTTGCTCAGCAAGACAGTCAATAAGCAATTAACAATTGCTTGGAACCACATTAAAAAAGAAGATGCAGTGGTTTTGGCATCACATAATTATACAAACTGAAATGCAAACCAAAAAAAACCTCATTTTAGCACTGCTGCAATCTGAAGTAATAATCGGTTCCTTTCAGTCAGTGAACTGCAAAAACCATCTTCCCATTACCTGCTGATTCTGTGTGATCAAGATTGTTTGGTTTTTTTTTCGAATGCCTGCTTTGCTATTTTGAACCTTCCTAAGTCGTCCTACTGGATCTCCTTTGTATTTTTATACATTTATGAATGGGCTAGGTTTCTTTTTTTTTTACCGTGTGGAATTAGTATTTGCACAATATTGGTCACAATACTAATAGAAAACCTTTAACTACAAAAATAAATTTGTAGGTCAGGTGGAATTGTGATTGCAGATGTCTCCTGATAGACATAGGCCCACAAGTCGCAGCAAAGCAAAGAATGTTTAATTTTCGACACTTAATTACAAGCTTGTTCAGAAAAAAGATATAAAACAGATAAAGAAAAATGGCTGGAGGAGGAACGATTTACAGACTACATGATCAGAGCCAAAAATGTTGGAAAATGATGGCAGCATTGATCATGTAGGCTGTAAATCATTGCTCCTCCCACCGTTTTTTTTACCTGTTTTATGTTGAACCTGTTAAACATGTTACCTGTTTTATATTGAACAAGTCTCGTAATTAAGTGAGTGTGTTGCAGATTTCTTAATTTACATAAATTTTATTTTTGTAGGCCATTGCTGAACCACCGTTGTGCTTGTCTGCATCCATCTATTTTGCAATGAAAAATGCCATTAGTGCAGCACGCAAAAGTGCTGGTCTCAGCCAAATATTCGAACTTGGAATTCCGGCAACTCCCGAAAAAGTGCGATTGGCCTGCTCTGATCAACTACCCCATCAACTAAGGATGAGAACGAGTCAGTAAACGCAAGCAAGATACGAAAATAAGCAAAAGGCTTGCTAAAGTCATTTTTTGTTGATTTCATTTAGATGATGTATTTCCTCTGTCAGTCGTCATATCTCTAATTGACATTTCTTCTCAGCTCAGTGGCGTAGCTACAGGGTGGCAAGAGTGGCAGAATGCCACCGGCCCCCAGCCTCAGAGGACCCCCGAAGAAAAAAAATACCACTTTTTCAAACTTCAATCAAGTGGTCCCTATTTTCACTTTTTTTTTTTTAAAAACCTTGGGAAAAAGTTTAGACTCAAGAGGTCGTGCGTTTTTTACGGGCCATCATATTTTTTTAATGATAGGAGGATGGTCGGATGGGGAGGTTCGAAATTAACTTTTGAAATACAGTTTATATCAAATTAACACTAGTACACTACTTTTGTTTAATTTGATATAAAATTTATTTAAAAAATGAATTTCGAGCCTTCCCATCCCTCCATCCCCCATCTTAAAAAAAATATGACGGCCATAAAAAACCCATGAGCTGAAACAAATTACTTTTTTCCAAGTGTGTTTTTACAAAAAAAAGTTAAAATAGATACCATTTGACTGGAGTACGAAAAAGTGGTACCAATTTTCACTAGCCCTATAACCAAAATAAAAAAAAAAAAATAGAAAAAATATGAACTTAGAAATTTTTCAGCTCGTGCATTTTTATGGACCATCCTGTACATTAAGGAGGGGGGCCCCAAGGGCTAATTTGCCATCAGGCCCACCTGTCGTAGCTACGCCACTGTCTCAGCTAATATTTTTATCACTTGTTCTCTTAAAAACCGAGTCTCGTTTGGAAGCCTATTTTCGTCCCGGTACTAAACATTTGGGAAACGAACTAACGAGTATAGGGTGACATCTGCCGTAGCATTGAAACACTTACCAGTGACAATTAACACACCACATCAAAACTTCATTTGCTGTCAACAATGAGCCAACAAGAAAAAATGTACGTACAATTTTGTATGTCGGCCTGCACGTGCCTCTACATTTTTTTGGTGTCTCCATTTCGAACTATGGTACCATACTTATTGGCTTAAAGCTGACATTACACAACACCCATATGCAGTTGACTGAAAAGCATAAACGCCAATTATATTATGATCACTGGTATCGTTTTGGAAGGGGAGGGGGGAATTGGCTGCCGGGGCATCTGAAACTGAAAGAGGAAACCGGTCCTAGTTTCCTTGTCCTATTATTAAGTTTAATTACTATCCTGTTTTAAAAGGAAGGTTAAAGGTTATAACTACAAAGGTTCACTTTAAACGTCTTATACTTGTTAATGTTTAAACATAGAGTACATTCAGTAGCGAAAATGTTACTTGATTCACAATTTGTTTCGTAGTTTTTTCAATGATAGTGTCTTTTGCAAATCCAGGAATTAAATTCACTGGATAATTAAATGCATTGTGAAAGCATAAAGTACCAACTAACAGATATCTCTGGATCTAACTTACCTTTATGTTTCACAATTGTGTGTCGAGTCGGTTTGTTATCGTGTTAGTTATGTCACTGACGTGGGTAATTTTGACACACAAAATGAGAATAATGTCCAACTGAAAAAAA
>JAHWFP010162020.1:0-14748 GCA_023313725.1 Lithobius niger | reverse complement strand
GGGGGGGGGGGGGATTGAGGGTAGTAAAATTTGTTAGTTGGAAATAAAACAAACAAAAAAACGATTAAAAAGAACGTAAGCTTAACCTGGGCAAAACAGGTAAGCATTAGGAGGACCAATGGCCCTCACCCTGCGAATGCAGAGGAGAGGTGAAGTCAGGTGGCGGTGCTGCAGTTTAAATGCTATTTTGGTGGAAGGTGGGGAGGGGTTTATTATTTGAATCTCTAGGTATGCTTCAAACAATAACCCCCCGCACACACACCTTCCACAAAATAGTATTTAAACTGCAGCACGAGCCACTTGACTTCATTTCTTCTTTGCATTCACAGGGGTGAGGTCCATTTGTTCTCCTAATGCTTACTTGTTTTGCCCAGGTTAAGCTCAGGTTCTTTTTAATAGTGTTTTATGTTTTATTTTCAACTTAAAAATTTTACTACCCTATTACTGTATTTGTTGACATGTTGACGAAACTTTTGTGTATTTAGTGCACCTGATGACGAGGTGAAATTCGTGCTTTTTGTATGTTTGTGCACTGCTTGACTTTTTTATTCGTATGCAGTGCTCCAGTGCGCATTGAGTATTAACAACGGAAAGGAATTGGGTGACTGCTGATAGTACCTATGGTTTTCTAACTCTGCAGCTGGCCTTTAAGCAAAATGTGTGCTAGTAATTTCTGCAACTGTAATTGAAGAAAAATGTAACTATAGCATACGTTTTTTTTATTCAAATTGCAGTTGCAGTTATTAGCACACATTTTTCTCCAATTACAGCTGCTTTACAGCTAGCCCAGATAAATTTTCTAATAACTGAAGAAGTAATTTGAGGAAACTGTGCCATAGTAATTCTCTGCACGTGTAATTTGAGCAAAATATGTTCTAGTAACTCTAGTTTGGTGGTTTTTTTTAACCATGGTGGCAGATTTAAAACTGTTACGCTCTCTTGTAGCATTTTTTTAACTCGCTTTTTTTTTCCTTGACAACAAGACATCGCAAGTCTTAAAACGTCCCAGGTTTTGCGTTGATTGTATACCTTGCTGGCTACTTCTTCCCTATTCTAGTAATTCTCTTAAACTCAAAGTTGGGCAAAATGTGTCCTAATAACTGCAACTGCTATTTGAACAAATTAGTGGTACCCGTCTGCAGTTGTAATTCGAAAAAAATATTTACTAGTAACTCTTTGTATACTGTCATTTGACCAAAATGTGTGGTATTAACTCTAGTTATAATTGGTGAAAAATGTATGCTAGCAACTCTACAGCTGTAAATGGAGAAAAATGTTTGCTAATAACTGCATAACTGCAATTTAAACGAAATTTATGCTAATAATTCCCTGCAGCAGCAATTGTGAAATGTCGGTTAATAACTCTCTGCAGTTGTAATGTGAGCAACATGTTTTCTAGTAATTCTCTGTAGCTGTAGTTTGAGCCAATGTTTGCTAAGAACTCTGCATGCTGGTAACCCTGCTGCTGTAATTTAAGCAAACGGTGTGCTACAGTAACTATAATAATTATAAAATATAGATGCAGACCACTTGTGTTTTATTCCATATGAAATAATGCATATGAAAAAAGAGGAAAAAAGCATTACATACCACAATTATTTATTGAACTGTCAAAAAATATATTAACATATATAAATATGAAAGAACTAAGGATAAATTTTAAAAAATACCTCATGATACATCAGTTAGATACATATTACAAGTCCAGTGAGAAGCGCCGATAATTTATGAATAAGTTACAAACGTAAAGTAATTTATAGTTTGTGTGATATTTAGTATATGTATAATGTGTTTACATTATGTGTATGTATAATGTGTATGTCTAATTTATTGTTATTATTAATAAGAACAAGAACACCTGAATAAGATGATGTAAAATCTCATATAAGCTTTCTATAAGCTTCGAGAATTGCTTGCAATAAAAGAACTTATTATTAAGTGGAATATAAGGCAATAAATTGGACAAGTAAAAATAGTTAGCTTATTACTCGACATTTCGAGCCACGTCGAAGACATTTTCAAGAGCACATTAATTCTAAGATTCTTTACACATAGGTAAACGTCAAATAAATTATAAAATATAGAAATAATGGCACACAGATCATCCATGTCACCAGGCAAAACTGGTTTGGACGTAAAATAAAAAATGAACAAAACGGAAATAAAAAATAAATAACAAGTTAGGGATCTCGGTTTCTATTCACACCAAAGTCCCTAACTTTTTTTTTCAATTTTACAATTTTTTTGTTCGGTTTTGTCTGTTCTAGAATTAGGATTCGCACAAGAACACATACAGAAATTTCAAGGATTATTTGAAAATCATTATAAATTTTTGAAGACTTTTCTAAGACTAATACAATTGTTTAAGGACCTGTATTAAACAATGAACTTGCCAACAACAACTCACTAAACACTGAAATGTTCAGGTTTTGTTCTTGCTAATAACGGAAAAAAGCTGTCTCGATGGGGGAAAAAAAGCAGCAGTAAAATAAACCCGAGGACAAAAGTTTTTTTTCTGTTATTGCTCTTATTAAGTTGCCTTGCCTCGATTTTTACCTGGCAGGGTAAACAGTTTCACCAGTTACGTTTTTTTCTTCTGCTATTTTCGCAGTTTTTTGCCTAATCGATTTAATAGCTAAGTAAAGAACTGATAACCGCATGGCGGAAAAAAATTTAATAGATAAGTTGACTAATATGTTACGACAAACATGTAAGTTGTTTAAAACAAAAGGCAACTTTGTCTTTATATTTCTCAAAGCAAGGGATTATACCAGTACTTTCACGTTTGTAGCTAACATTTTCAAGGAACTCAATGCCTTCATTTTTTTTTAAACTAATTCAAGTACTTTAAAAAAAACTTCAAGCACCTTGTTCGAACTCTGTCGATTTTAAATCCTAACCAGTTTTCCTGGTGATGTTGATGGTCTGGGTTGCATTATCTCTACATTTTATATTTAATTGTTCCCTTGACTTTTACCTGTTGATGTACGCTTGAGGATGCGCCTGACACGCTCGAAACGTCGAGTTTTTTAATGACTTAGTTTTGTTCTTGTACATTTTAATTCTGAGTTTCGGCTTTTATTGTGCTTTTATTCTGCATTAATTGGGATTTTGTTCGGTTTTTATTCTGCTTTTATTGGGGTTTTATTGGGCTCTTAGTCTGCTATAGTTACTCCCTGCAAAAGTAATCTGAGCAATGTGTTTTCTAATTCTCTTCAACTGCAATTTGAACAAAATACATGCTCGTAACACTGCAGTTGTAATTGTAGCGAAATGTGTGTATTATTTAATACAGCGTGGTAATTGCGATAAGAGCTGATTAAGTGAATTGTAAACGTTTATTTTCAACTTGGTAGCGGTTTCGACGATTGCTACCTTAAAAAACATGGCAGCGCACAATATGTTTCTTGTTATCTACTTTTCACGATCGCTATCATATTGAAACATGGTGATTCAATGTGATACTCAGCTACAGCGATTGCTGGGTGGCAATTATGAGAAGCGATGAGTATGTTTTTCGTAAGAATTTTTTTCTTCTTTTTTTCTAGACATCTAACTAGTTGATGCCTAATAGGTTTCGTGTGTAGGAATAACGTGATTGGACAGGGTGCTACCTAGGGATGAGCAGCCATATTACTAATTCTTCCATTCGCTGCACGAATGGTATTATGTATGCTGACATGTTCGCGTCGAATACGAAATTTTAAGACGAAGACGAGAGGATGATGATGATGGAATTCAAATCAAGTTACCGAGCTGAAAAGGTGGGGGAGAAACGGGATTTAAACTGGAGGGAAAAAAAAGAAATGCGTCTTACACGACGTGGATGGAAGTGCAGAGGTTCAAGCACATTCTTTAAGCCGTGTAAACTGAATCCCTACAGGCAACGTAATAATTTGGATTCTCCCGTGTTGTACGGTCGTTCATTAAGTCCAGCTTAGATGGATTTTTATCATGTTTTCCACGAACTACTTTGCATTTAAAGCCATTTCTGAAAATGATCAAAATTTCGTGAAATCCCCAAAACCGGTAAACACGTTATATCATCTTTTCTCCCGCGTCGCCATTAATAATATGCGCACATCCGGCAAACGTCGACCTAAATCGGTCGTTAAGGTGGAATAATGCACACACGTTCGTTGCAATATGCCGCCTTCGTTAATAAACACTAACATAGTTGCAAACATTGATTTTTCTGAAAAATTCGTACATTAGGCTAAATATCTAATGAGTTGAAGCATGAGCCTCTATTTGCATGAGAATTAAAGCCTGTCATAAGGCATGAAAGTAATGATAATGTTGAGCTGGTGTTGATTGAACCTTGTGTGACTCTCCGAGGATAGACGTGTGTCCGAAGAATAGCCTAAGTGCTTATTTATTAAATGTCCGTCAAATTAACACAGAGTCTGCCATGTTTTTTTTTTAAAAGAAGATTGTTGAATTATATCCACATCAGCCATCGTATGGTCGTGGTAACTAAACCTATCGTGCAATAGTAAGAAGCCGCCCGCTCTGTCTATACGGGTGAATTTAGTTCTAATTCCATTCTGAATGACGAGGCTCCTGTTTTTGCGGATCTTGAATTGCTACCGCATCCCCCCTCCTCTCCTCAAAACTATACTTTTTTCCTTTTTTTTTTAGTCTTATGAGGAACTTGAAATATATTTACAACACTTTGTTCCCCCGATTATGTCTCTCTCCATTTCAGTTTTTCCGTTCCTCTGAAAGCCTCCTCAAACCTAATGTTAGGAGTTATTTAAGCATTTTAAAGTAACCAACTCATTCCGATGAATTTTAGGTTATCATTTATCATTTGGTGTGATGTTTAACAACAAAAGGACGCCCATTACCGCGGGTTAATTTCGGTGCAAGTCATTTTTGTTCATTTATCAAAGTAACACTGGTTTACCGAGCGACAAGCACACAACAACGATTGTGCATGCAGTGATTGTTGCACCGACAACTTTAAAACAATTCTACTCAGCACTGTAAGGCTACACCTGCAAAATAAAGTCTGATCCCGAGTATCAGGCTGCCAATTTCGAGGCCTACTGACCTCGAAGTTAACAACTTGCCGTCATTTGGTTTTAAACTGTAACCGTTTAACTAAAACACGGTTTCTTTAAGTTTTCTCATCAACAAAAGCAATAAAGACAAAAATTTTCGGTAGCCAGCAAAGCACATTCCGCGTGACCACATGTAGTTTGCAGCGGTAAAGTGTAGTCAAGTTTTTAGTCGATTGTTATCCGATAGCATCCTGGGAGAGTTAGGCAGCCAGCCAATCAGGCAATAGTTAGGGCTTTTCTTATGTAGTATTCCTAGGTGGTTAATAACTATTAAACTTTCAGTAGTAATTCTCTTTTGTATGTGTGGATTGTATTGCCAGTAAAAGTTAATTAAGTGGTTCTCAAGAGGGCATGCATGGCCTTTTTCTTAACGCATGAAACGTTTTTTATGACGTTGTCAAAAAAAAAATTCTGTCACGCATCAGCATGTTAACCACACATTTTCTGGAGCCTACGACCATGTCAGTCCTTTGCTCCATTTACATGATCGCCTCGAAACGAAGCTAAGGTTCTTTCAGAGGCATGTCACAACAAAGAACTAAGCCATTGCCCGCATCTGAAAAATTACAAATAAAAAGTATAAAAAAAAATCCCGCCCACTCGCGTCAATTTTTTTTTGATACCACTCCTGAGAACCACTTAATTAATTAATTTTTAGCGGCCTGATGTAGCATTTCTAGTACACCTTGTCTTTAACTGGTATTACTTTTAGGATGTTTTTTTTTTCTTTATGTTAAGTCCTCGCAACACTTTACCATCACGATCAAGTATTATGTGTCATTATCACTTAAGTACAAACCCACACACAACACAGTTGAGTTTGTATGTGCCCCACAACCAAAATTAGTTTTTTTTACTATCTAGCCATCAAAACTTAAGTTTGTACAACTATCCGCTCTTTGTAATATTTTTCGCCTCTCTGGTTTCCAATGAATTCAACAATTTAGTAAAAGTTGTAAAATAAATTAATCAAAAGAGAGACTCCCCTTGCTTCACAGGAGTGTGTTAATCAAAAGATATTTTGATTCACTGGGATATTTTAATCAAACGATAGTTGCACCCTGGCATCACAGGGATATATTAATCAAAAGGTTGATGCAATTGGTTCACAGATGTAAGTTAATCAAAAGCCAGATTCCCATTTCTTAACATGGGTAATTGGGTATCGCAATCAAAGATACCTGACCCTTGCTGCAGAGGGATATGTTAATTAAAATATAGCTATTTTTCGGTTCACAGAGATGTGTTAATCAAAAGTAGCTGCCCCTTCCTTCACACGGATTTGTTAATCAAAAGATAGCTGCCCTTTGTTTCACGGGGGTAAGCTAGTCAAAAGACAGCTGCCTCTTGCTTCACATCATTAACTAATCAAAAGAAAGCTGCCCTTTGCTACGTGTGGGTATTTTAACCAAAAGATAGATGCCCCTTGCTTCACAGGTAAATGATAATCAAAGACAGTTGCCCCGTGCTGCACAGTGGTATGATAATCAAAAGATAGTACCGCTTGCTGCAGAGAGATAGGGTAATCAAAGGCTAGCTGCCCTTTGCTGCACAGGGGTATGTTAATCGAAAGCTCGCTGCCCTTTGCGGCACAGGGATATGATAATCAAAAGATAACTACTCCTTGCTGCATGGGGATATGTTATTCAAACGATAGTACCGCTTGCTGCACAGGGATAGGGTAATGAAAAGCTAGCTGCCCTTTGCTGCACAGGGATATATTAATCAAAAGCTAGCTGTCCCTTGTTGCACGGGTATGTGTTAATCAAAAGATAGTGTCCCTTGCAGCACAGGGATATGTTAATCAATCTAAAACTGCCCCTTGCTCCGCAGGGATAAGTCAATCAGATGCTAGCTGCCTCTTACTGCACACAAAAAAAATGGGATATGTTAATCAAAAGCTGCTCAAATCGGATAAGCGATAGCACTGTACATGATGCATTCTCAATTATAATTGTTTGCTGATAATAACCCCGATATCAACATTTTGAAAGTATAATGTTGTAAAAGTGAAAATGAATGATTGTAACTGATCATCGGAAGAAATTTGTAAATTTATTGCTTAAAAAATTGTAAAATGTGATAATGAATTCTAAAATTCAGCCTGAATACAATGAAGAAACTATTTCTCTTCTCTATGAAGATGGTAGTTAATATTTTAAGTTTGAACAAATGAGAAAAAAAAACCTTCAGTATTCAGCTATAAAATGAAATCCACATTCCATCGTATTTACATGAAGAAAAATGAAATGCTACGACGGGTGCTTCTTTCTTTTTTATATTTACAGCTTACTTAGGTTTGTGCAATCTTTGATTTATACTCATATTACTTTTAACCAATAAAACGAGCCTCGTTGTGTTATGCAAGCATAGCTATGAATATCTATCTACATGAATAGTAATTTTCGCTCTCCTTTGATCCGATTTAGCATGGTCGTTTTTCAATATTGTTAGTTTTCTTTGTCATTTTGCTTATTTAGTTTTCACGTATTTATGATCGAACGGATAATTCAATTGTCACCCGAATAAAAAATAACAATAATAACGGGAAAGAAATGTCAGCCGTCGCCACGCACTGGTTATAAGAAAGAACGTGCTTTGACGCCCAAAGCAGACCAAAATGTAAAACAACCGAACGCATCTGACTCGGCGATTTTTTCCAAGCCTGACACGTGCCCCCAACTCATGAATAAAATCATGTTTGAATTTGTTCAGCGTGTGGAATGGGACACAAAACGAAAATGGTTTGAACCCAACGTGTGACATTTTTACACATCGTGATCCACATTGTTCACGCACAAAAAAAATATCATGATTCTGATAACCTACGTTAAAACTCGGCCCTTTCACACTACAACTAATACGATTTAAAAGGGAGGTTTTGCAAAGTCGTTTTGCACATTCTCATTTTTGCCAAAAAACTCAACAAGAAACAAAAACCTTCAGTATTCAAGCTGTAAAAGAAACCATTATTCCATATTTCTGAAATGAAAGAAACTGAAATGAAATGCGAAAACTGAAATGCTACGATGGGTGTTTCTTTCTTTTTATATTTTCATGTTCTTTATGTTTGTGCAATCCTACTCGCAGATAATCGGAACGTGCCTAGTGGGGCGATTATTAGTTCGTGCAACGGCTCCTCAACACAAATATCGCAGTTAAGGGATTAGCAGGCAACGTAACGTGGTGTCATGCTACAGGTTGGGGTTATTCCAAATTAAAAACCTAGCTGATGGAATAATGCGCAAAGTCGTGGTTCAGTTCTAGTAATGTTTTAATTATTAATTTGAGTGGTCATCAGCTCAGGCTCACCTGATTTTTGGGGGCGACTCTAGCCTTTTCTTAGGACCTTAAATGAAATACAATAAATGTTAGGCTTACTTGTATCAGTCAGTGATGATAGATTAGGCTATTATTTGGTTTGATTGGTTAATTTTGCTGTTTCGGGGTTGTAGTGAAACACAGGCAACAGGGTTGGTCTGGATTGAATTTAAGTTGGGAATTGGGACAAAAAGGGAAATATTTCTAATTACGATAGCCGAAATTACCTTTGGATGTGAGTTTATGGGAGGTTTGTGGTGGAATGAATTCTCGATTAACACCTAATTGTTGTGAACACCTGGCAGAAAACCAAGCTAGTTCGAGCTATTACAATTGATGTCAAACATTAAGTGCACGCAATTCATACGCTATATATTGTTCCAATTTTGAAATGACAATGGGTCTTTACAATATGACGTCATGTGGGCCTTGGGCTTGGTAGGTTTCACAAATGACGTCATCAGAGCAACTTCGCTGGGGTGGCGTAATTTCAGCGTTTGAGATCCGGGATTAGACTCGCAACACCAGGTAGTGTTATGCAAGCGTAGCCATGCCTATCTATTGGAATAATAATTTTATGCCTCCTTTGATCCGATTTAGCATGTTTAGTTTATCAAATTTGTTAATTTTCTACCGTAATTTCACTCTAAACTAATACTAATGTTCAAAACTCTAATAAAACTCATTCTTCGTCACTGGCCTGAGTACTTGTGTCTTTTGCGTAGGCGTACGTCTTAGTATGTAATGGCTTAATTAGGTTCCTTCAGCTGAACTATGACCCCATAAATAATTAAATCGTGAACACCACAATTACCAGTCGAGATAGATTAGTTGTAGACGTAACACAAATAATGAAGATGATTCCAAACATGTTCATAATGCGACGTATACAATTTCTGCTTCTAGATCGTAATGTTGTAGCGATGGGCTTTCGCAGACGGCTTTATGCTGTCTTACGTTTATTCTGAATGATGGAAATAAACAGATGATATTTGATGCATTAGTTACTAGTAACGCTAGGTAACATATTAATAGAGGTTTATAGATTTGCTCCAACGTATTTATTGGATTGACTGCAAAAAAAACACACAGAGAGTCGATTTAGTCATTAGTAACATGAGACACTTTCCCACAAAATTGTATTTGTTTTTCATCGTAAATTGAGAAACTCACAATGGTTGATTTGCTATTAATCATTCCACTTCAAACGTATGTGCACTGTGACCCACGTGTACATAGGACGATGACGTGATTCGATATCGCATCTTCGTGGTTTTGAGACCAAGCCCCTATTGCTCCCTTCTATCGGGTTGCCAGGAAACTCTAATAAAACTCATTCTTCGTCACTGGCCTGAGTACTTGTGTCTTTTGCGTAGGCGTACGTCTTAGTATGTAATGGCTTAATTAGGTTCCTTCAGCTGAACTATGATATACCATGATTTATTACGTTTTCCTATTGCAGTTTGTTACAACAATGTGACTTGTTTAAACTTAATTTTTGTACGTCAACTTTGGTTGCACTCGTCTTCTTAGAATTATTCGAGACACTATTTTTTTTCAGTTTAAATGGTTTTGGATGGAAATATATGAAAGAAAAGGTACGTCAACGCTACGGTTAAAATTTAGTCAAACACTGCAGAACGAATACAGTTCAAAAGATACAAGCGATCGACTGTTTTACAAACGTAGAAAAGGGCGAAAGGGATGACAAGACGGTGGGAGCGGATACGGATGCAGCTAACGAGCCACCGAGAATAAACGTCCGGCAAAATGAGGTACGTAAGCAGCTTGATATACAAGGAAGACAGCGCGTTCTGGTATAAAGTAAATATGCACAAACAGACAAAGAGACCCACAAAATATCTCCGCGTTCGGGTATTTGACCTCAGACGTTTCGCTTACTCGGTCAGTGAAACACAGCAACATCGGATAAAGTCATGCTTTTGTTATTCTCCGTCTTCCTTCGTAGAATAAGATAAGTAGACTTGGGATTTCGGAAAAGATGAGATTAGGTATAATTTTCGTGCTCGGATCTTAATCTTGTCAGGTTTTGTCTTGACAAGCCTCGGTGTGTATTTATTACTCATAGGTCGAAAAACAATATATTAGCGTGGAAGGGGGAAGACATACTTTATCACTTGGAGGGCTCAAGCAGGGAAGTGAACGCTAAGCTTTTGCCCCTTCCCCCCACCTCCCTCCCCCCTCCCGCAAAAAAATACATCGTGCAAATTTTAGAGTTAGCAAAACTGAAAATTGAGTTGGCAGTTTTATTTGCTAGTAACCTTTTTTCTGCTTTAACCAATGGCCATCATGACTTAAAAGTCATATTAGTTAAAACAGAAACTTCAACTAAATTTGTACCACACCAAACTAATTGAGGATTCAAGCCACATTTTCGTCATTTGGAGTACTAATATGAATTAAACTTCACGGAAATCGGGAAAAATTAAAAACTGGCGCTAGCGATATCTTTGCTCCATCTCTTGTTAGCTATCGTCATTGTCATTTCAAAATCTGTCTAAATGACGAAACGTTATATCTTTTCCAAACAAAACTTGTAAAAACTTCTGATAAGATTTCTGCTTTCTAAGCGTTGCTCGCTAAAAAAGAAAAAAAAAACATTAAAAAAAACTAACGCTCACCATCTCGGTCAGGGCAAAAAAACTCCTGAGATCAATACAACCACTGACGTCCATTAGAACGATTATTTTTGCACGCAAGTCAACCGTCTCTGCTTTACTATCATAGTTTCAAAATAAATGCTACCTGATTTAGCAATCAGCAGTCAACACTTGGTTGTGGAATGAGCCAAGCCGGTTTAGTTTGTTATAAATCGATAATCATTTCAGCAATAAAGTGATTATTTTTCTCTAACGCTCTCTTTTTTAACGCCGACGTCTCATGCAAACCGACAATATAGCAAGACAGGTTGCCAGCGCCGCCCTTTCACTCTAAACGGCCAAATGGCGTGAGAATATTTCAAAGCGTGAAGGTAAGTAGGTGATATTTCGCGGGGAATAAATTCTTGCGTGACGAGCAACACATACACTGTTCAAGGTCCAGGTTTATATTTACCAGTCACACGTCACAGCACTGGTAATGCAGTCCAAAACGTACCGTGTTCTTTAATTCACTTTTACGGCAAAAGTGTAGTGTTGAATTGCTACCGTACTTAAATTACATCATTTGCGGATAGCAGTGTCACGTGGTATGATAACCGATGATGATGACTTCAGCTAATGAACCGTATAAATCGAGAAATATTTTCCGCCACTGTCACGTTCTGGGAAACTACGTAATGAAGACAGAATCGAGGGATCCGTCATTCTACGAATATTTATCTGTAAACTAGTGATTGTAATGATTATTAGTAAATCCAGATGTCAGTACGTCGATGCAGTTAATGAGTTTGGGATAACGTTAGCACGTTCTAATTGTTGATTGATGAACACTTGACTTTGACTTTATTGAGCTGGAAGATGATGCGCTCAAAACTAACCTACTTAACTAGCTTAACCTAACTTAAAACTATAACTATAACAACTGGAAAACCAAACTGGAAAACCAAACTGGAAAACCAAACTGGAAAGTGATGAGCACTTTGAAATCAATAACAATGCATCAACAATACCGCTACACATTAAAGTTGGTTTGGTGACGGTATCATTCGGGTCAGTTTTCAGCCAGGCGATCCCGTTACTCGGACATTCTCTAACTATATGAGCAGTCACGTAGTTACAGATTACCACCACACTTTTGTCATTTTCATTGTGTGGAAGTCTCCGTCTAACTACGTAACCGCAGAGTTGCCACAATGTCCCGAATTTGTAAACTTTGGACACAATGTTGAGCATTGTTGCGCTACTCCTTATATGCATTTCATCAAAAACATCTCTTTGAACTTATTGGAGTTGATTGTTGTAATAGTGTAAGAACAGTTACGTTCCACTTCGAGTCAGAATGGTGTCTTTTGCGTCGTCATTGTTTCCTAACCACCCGCTCACAGCAATAACAATAACAGATACCTGGACTCAAAAACAAATTACCAAACAAATTGTTTTAACACAGTAATCAACATTTTTTTTATTGACAATCAGCATTTTCTTGTTGGTTACCGTTTCCTTATTTCGAAAAGGGCTTCTGCAGCAGGCTTTTTAAAAGATTATAGCCAATTTCATGTCTGGCGTAAGATTGTAGTGATATTATATTCCAAAATGTAAGCTTTGTTTTTCTTTGTTTGGAATTTTAAGATTTTTTTCGTGATTCGGAAATCATAAACTTTCATTTGAAACCTTTACCACCTTTTTACGTTGCGTAGTTTTATGGAAGTAATCTCGAGTTTGTAAACAAAACTCAATATCTATCGTAGTCCACTATAAAGGCCTCGCCGCGCTTCGTGCTCCTCGGCCTGAAGAAAACCCCCGCACGTGCGGGGGCTGCGGGGGTGCTGGCTACGGCCCTGGCTCACAGCTAAGTTATTAATCTACCTAAACCCTGTGCTAAGTAACTTAGCTGTGAGCTGGTGGTTTTGTAGACCGCTATTTGCTCAATAAATCTAAATCTAACAGTTGCCATAACAATGTGAAAAATAAGTATACATGTGTACTTGTTTTTCGCCGTGTTGTGCTAACTCATTTTACACTATTACAACAATCAACTCCCAATAAGTTAAAAGTGGATACTTCGGAACAGTGAAAAAAGCAGCCAATCATCTAACTATGCTTTAGCTATGACTGTGACACCATGCTTTGCCAACATCGTGACATCTCACAAGTACAGCATTGTTATTAAAAAGATTGCCTTCGTGATTGTTGCAACTTCTAGTGAAAAATACCACCAAATTGTTAAAAAACTCATTCAGAACCAATTAAAATATATATGGCAATAAAGAAAATATTGTCACACTTTTGCAAAAATAGGTCAGTGTAAGCGATGTAGAGGTCAGTTTTTATCGAATGCAGTCCACAGAGTTAGAAAGCCATTCTTGGCAGCAAGAAGCTTTGAACGATTTTTTCCTACCTCTTTGGACAGCATTCGATTAAAACTGACCTCTAAATCGCTTACACTGCCCTATTTTTGTAAAAGTATGGCAATAACTATTACTTGCTATGAAGGACACGGTTTTATTACAAATGTTGAAAAGGGTTATGTTACGGTAACACTGTAGCTACACGATCCTTAAGAATAAATATTGAGAGTAAGAACTTTTTCTTAATCTCATCTATAGCTATCATTCTCACAAATGATAGCACGTTAAAAAGAAATATCTGGTGCACTGTAAACATTGAGTTACTGACTTATAGTGAATTTGTAGTGGAAAATATACTCGAAACACTGTCAAAATGGAGTTCACTCATGTTTGGCCTAAAGGTTACAATTTTAAAGTTAGCCCATCGTCAACTAAGTCCCTATCTACAATTCCATTTAATTCAATTTTAAATTTGTGATTAAAATGAGTAATGGTTGGTTGAGCACCTCACAGTTTTATTTCCTTCTCGCTTATTGTCTTATGAGAGATCTTACGCATAATGAGGATGGAACAATTAGACTTATAAAGCAGCGGAAAGCATACGTCATCGAATTAATTAAGACATCGCACGGAGAAATTAAAATAAAAGTGATCTTGTTGAGTTTGACATGCTAATGTTGTTTACGCATACGAAGCAGTGTCTGGCGCAAATATAATTTTCCGTTTGTCGGCATTCGCCAAAGCCTCCCTGTTCTAACAATTAGAACGCTGCGGTGGTGTGAGCCTGCATGCCAATATGAATTAGGCAACAAATTTGTGAATTGCTTCTTCGCTCAACCGATAAAGGGCATATTTTCGGTTTACTGTAATAATTACTGTAAAATTAATTATGGCTGCAGCATACAAGTGGTTGTTGTTTTTTTTTAATGGGCCGGCTCTGGAAACAACATTAACACAACTAATGAAAGATTATCGCTCAATTGTGACGAGTGTTCGTCAGCAGAATTTATTGACGAGAGGGGCCGAAGCACTCAACCATCGAGGTTTGCACTTCATTCAGGAGACGGGCGGAAGAATACGCTCTCAAAAGTGCTGCGTCATTCGTCTAGACCTGATTCGCATTCTGCGAGATGTTGGGTGTTCCTCCATTGCCAAACGGTTCATATTTCAGCAGTAATGGAATTTACATTAATGTAATATGGCCTTTCGTTATTCAAAGCACATTTTAAACTTCTCACTTATCGGATAAAGATTTAAAATGTAATCCGCCTAGTAAAGCGAATGGCTGATTCAATTGGCAAATGCGTCTTTGTACACGAAATATTCTGGAAGAGCACACACTGCCGTGTATCATTCCTTCGTAGGTTGCCGAAATTTGGGGGGGGGGGGGGG
>JAHWFP010162010.1:311-12866 GCA_023313725.1 Lithobius niger | reverse complement strand
TATCTTGATGAGTGAAGCGAATTGGCAACTTCAGTCAGCTTACTTAGATGAGTAAAGCATGTTACATACTTCCTACAGCTTAGTTTGAAGAGTTAAGTGTGTTAGATAGTACAAACAGCTTAATAAAATAGGTTAAGCATGTTACGTATTGTCCATATCTTATCTTGGTGAGTGAAGCTAATTGGCAACTGCAATCAACTTACTTAGATGAGTAAAGCATCTTACATGCTTCATACAGTTTAGTTTGAAGAGTTAAACCTTTTAGATAGTTCAAACAGCTTCGTAAGACAATTAAAGCATGTTAGGTATTGTACACAGCTTATCTTATCTTGTATCACAGCTTGACGCTACACTTTGTTTTGTTTCTGGAAAATCTAAACGAGTCGCAGATATTTTATCTCGCATGAGGGAAGATGAAAAGGATTACAGACCAATTAGTAATCCAATTCTCCTACCCGCAATTGACGAACGAACACAACAATCATATTTGTTGTTTAACAACGACTGCTTGTGCAACCAAATTGATGTAGAGCAGTTAACGATTGAGCAGATAGCAGAAGCTACGCGAACCGTTCCCTTTACTCATGCTTTGCTGCTAACATTAAAGGGTGAGAAGGGGCAAATCGTGTTTGAGTCAGCAACTATGCGCAAATTCGTCAAACGCTATGAAAACAAAGCTGTGGTCACGGATGATGTTATTTACGTAGACGTAAATAAAAATGTTTTGGATCAGCCTAACCTAAAAATACTTGTACCAAAAGCATTACGTAAGAATATTATGGTAATGTTGCATGATGTGACGTTAGGTGGTCACTTAGGAGTATATCGCACTTTGAAACGGCTGTACAGAGTTTACACATGGCCTAGTGCAAGTAAAAGTGTTGTACGATATATTCGCACATGCAAAGTTTGTCAGCAACATAAAGCAAATCAAGGACGAAAGGCTCCGATGTTAGTTTCTGAAGAGCAGTCCAGATTTGGCACGGTAATGGCGGACATCAAAGGCCCGCTAGTTCGTTCTAAAGAAGGCTATGCTTTTATTCTCGTAGCCGTTGACATGTTTTCCCGATGGGTGGAGCTAGTACCGTTGAAAAAGGCAGACGGTCCGTCCATAGCGAAAGCACTCATAAATGACGTATTCGCTCACCACAATATACCACGTTCCTTAGTATTTGACAAATGCAATTATTTTCGTGGTGATTTGCTAAACAGTGTATGTAAACAGTGGGGAATTAAACCTAAATTTATTTCAGTTTGGCACCCCCAAAGTAACTACAGTGAGCGTATTAACCGAGAATTGACTAAACTACTGGCAATGTATGTTAACACTGAATATAGGTCTCATAGGAATTGGCCAGATGGGTTGAAACAAATTCAGATCGTGCTAAATTCTACTGTCAATACCACGATAGGATTTACGCCAAGTTTTTTATTGCACGGGTATGAATTCAACCAACCCGAAACGCCAATCCCTAAAGCAATCCCTAGTGACGTAGATTTGGGGATAGCCGTCTTAAAAACAACAGCGCGTTGGTGGCGCGCTGTACGAAAAATGCTTGTTCGCAGACAGTCAGAGCGAGAACATCGTACTAGTAAACTAAATAAACTAAGAACTAGAAAAAGTTTTAAAGTGGGTGATTTAGTTTTGCTACGCAGTCATCATAGAAGTGAAAAGAGTAGTTTCATAGCTAAGAAAATGTTTCCTAAATACGAGGGTAGGTACCGAGTAGTAAGAGTTGTTAACCCAGTAACTTATCAGTTAGAAAATACAGAAACGGGTGTGCTCGATAAATACTATCATCATTCCGACAACTTAAGACACTTAAATGAAGTAGAAAGGTGGGAAAGTGATTCAGTAGAATATTAAGCTAATGATTAGCTTTCTTTTAATTAATTCTGATTCTTAAACTAGTTACTACAATTTTAGATTAACTGCTAAGCTATGCTAGTTACAATAATTGCGCCATGGGCAAACTTAATCTGAACCTTCATGTTCAACGATGTTGGCTACGTTATCACTTTCATTTGACGTAGTTTCTAAAGGAAAGGAAAGAAAGAAAATATTTTTTTCTTCTTTTTTTTAGCGTGATTTTAGAGAAAGGAAGGAAAAGAAATAGTACTTAAGAAAATTATTACCTGTCGAATAGCCCTCCGAGTTGAGAGCTCTCAGCCGTGGTGGTGAATACGAAGGGAACACCAAAGTGCTAGCACCATCATCAGAATCATGTGGTCGTTGTTCTCCATCATTATCCGATCCGTATTGTTCATAATTTACTATTATGGTATTAATGAATCTGGTCAAATCATCACAGTTGTAGTGTTCATACCGTTGTAGGAATTCCTCAACATGTAAGGATGCCAGAAATACGGTCAACATTTTGAACATCTTATTTCTTCGTGGATGATTCAACAATTGGTTAACACGAATTGTACATGCTAGATAAATGTCTTCATGTGATGGTAGGGGTAAAGTTGGTTCATTGGATTCAGGATTTGCTTCTGCCATATTAGCAAAGACATCAAGCATCCGAGTAAGCCAAGCAACGAACAGAAATGAAACGAAGCATTCGAATGAATGCACGTACTTCGTGATAGCATGTCTGCAATCCAATTGTTGTAAGTTGTAAGTTTTAATTGTTAAAGCATGTCTTGCCTATCCTAAACTAACATTGTCGTACTTTTTTTTTTCTATTTTTGCATTAAGGCAAAATTTATGTAATCACAAAATCGCTTCTATTAAAATCGCAACTTTTATGATTTATTGGTTTTAAGCAAGTTGTCTGTGAATGTTTTCCTGTAGTTTTCTGTGGGTTATAACTTAATTGTATAGAATTCTAATTAATTGGCTAATTATAGCAATTGTTGGAAGGGAGTTCATTGATTTTTAATGAAAAGAATTCTTGTAAGTCGCTAAGATTGCCTTCTAACTTGACACTAAACGAATCCATTTTTTTGTATTTTATGTAGAGTTACAGATTTTAATATGGGAAAGAAGTCTTCGGACATGACAATATTGCCCAGTTGTTTACTAAATATGTGTTGTTGGCCACAATGCATAAAGATCTGTGGATTCTAAACCTGTTGAAGGGATCGCTTATAAAATTTTAGCGCACACTCAGCACTAGCAGCTTATGTATTGTAAATCCTATATAGGTCATTCTTTTTTTTGTACAGTATACTGTTACTTTTATTCTTGTTGTTTTTCTTCTTCAGTGTTGTAATTAAAAATACGGGACGAATTTTTCCTCAGGGGGGGAATCATGGTACGGCATTAATTATCATGCCATTATTTGGTATGTTAGGACCCCTGTTGCCAGTGATATTGAGCCTAATGCTCCCTTGAGCTATTGTAGAGTAACCTTAAGATGTTAGTCACACCCTAAGATGCTTAGTGTGCTCATATTATATGCTAAGTAGTGCTAGTGCACCTTTATTATGTAATTGGGCAGAGCTATGTATGGTTCATATCCAGATGTTCTAACTATGGTTGTATGGTAGTCTGTACATTACACCTGTACGTAGGTGGAGCCATGGTAGTGTGGGTGAGAGGGTGAAGTGCTGTGGGGACACCTTGTGTTACATCCTGGTACTGGAGCTGCTACTTAAGCAACACTCCTGACCTTAGCTAGCCAGTTCACCTCTTGTCACGGATTGTTAACCGTGACAATTGAGTTTCCTTTGGGGCAGCAATGCTGCCTTTTTCTATTGTTTTGTATATTGTTTTAAGTAGCCATAGTTACAAAAACATGTTGAGGCTAGCAACAGCCAAACTAGGTTTTGCGTTTTAAAAACTGAGAATTCCGTGAGGAATAAATGTTAAGTTTAGTTTATAGTTGCTCATGGAGTTTCAGTTGCCTTCCTTTCCATAACAGAGTGACTTGTGTTTTTGTTGCCGAAACGGGTTAGAAGTGAAAAAGAACTAGGCCAAGTCAAGAAGGAACAACTGACGACACGCAATGACGACGGAAACAGGAGCAAGGAAGAGTAGAGTGGGCTACCGTGCATCGGTAACAAAATCCTGTAACCTGTTAGCTGAGGCCATGAGTACAACTGAGGTCGACGAGTTCGAAGTAGAAGAATTAGTCGCACAAATCGAAAGAAAACAAGTGGCAGTTGGTAAAGCAGACGAAGTCCTACGACAGCTGATTTCAGAAGACAAAATCGAGGAGTTTGTTCAAGAGTTAACAGACTGGGAAGACTCGATAGACGACATCAAACGAACTGCTAAGATCTTATTAAGGAGGATGAAGGCCGAGAAAGAACTAGAAACAACACCACTAACTCAAAATCCAGCTCCATTGACAACACAAACAAGTGCCAAGTTGTCCAATACCAAGTTGCCAAAACTGGAAATAAAGAAGTTTAGTGGAGACCTGGGCGATTGGCAGAGATTTTGGGACCAATACGATCAAGCAGTCCATAAAAATAAATCCCTTGATGACGTTATGAAATTCAGCTACCTACGAACAATGCTGGAGGGAGTAGCCGCAGAATCAATTGCCGGACTAACAATGACTAATGTCAATTACAACGCCGCACTTGATACCCTCAAGGATCGATTTGGTAAGAAAGAGTTAATTATTCACTACCATATGGCTAAGCTCCTGAAAATGGCTGCAGTCAGAGACAATACACCCGATCCTAAAAGTTTAAGGCGTCTTTATGACGAGTGCTCTAATCATATAAAAAGTTTAGAAGCTCTGGGGGTAGACTCAAAAAGTTATGGCTGTTTATTATGTCCTGTGATTATGCAACTAGTACCTGAAGAGTTAGTTATTGATTGGAGAAGAAGGTCAACCACACGTATAGAATTATACGACTTAGACAC
The DNA here is from genome assembly GCA_023313725.1 of Lithobius niger. Classification (NCBI taxonomy): domain Eukaryota; kingdom Metazoa; phylum Arthropoda; class Chilopoda; order Lithobiomorpha; family Lithobiidae; genus Lithobius; species Lithobius niger. The sequence continues at coordinate 8,038 of JAHWFP010162010.1, read as the reverse complement.
CCTCCTAGGAAAACTGAAAGCAGAAGTCGAAGGAAAAGAGGACTTGATGTTTTTGCGCAAGAACGGAAAAGGAAGTGGACCTAAACCAACTTGCAAGGTAACAACCGAAAATCCCTTACCGTCTGCAGCATTATTACATGCCAAAGTAGAAGATCACTCAAAACCTAGCTCACAAACGGGATATTCGTGCTTATTTTGTGATTTAACTGATCATAAGAGTTCAGCGTGCAAGGCATCTTTGACTATTAGTGAAAAGAAAGATAAAATTCTTAAAAGTGGCAACTGTTTCGTATGTTTAGGGAAAAAACATGTAGCAAGAGAATGTCGCAGCAAAATATTATGCCGAAAATGTAAAGGTCGACACCATACCCAAATCTGCTTTAAAGGGACAGCCAGTCCTAGCAAAAAGGAAGAGGCTAAACCTGTAGAAGATGATTCTAACCTAACAGAGGACAAAGTAACATTGCAAGCATGTGTGTCTGGTATAAAGCAAAGTTCCTTTACTCAACTTCAAATAGTTTGGGCCTGGGCAGAAGCAAGTCTAGGAAGAACTAAAGTTAGATGCGTTCTGGATAACGGGAGTCAACGAAGCTTCATCCGAACTCATACCTCACGGCTAATAGGAGCTACAAGAGTAAAAAAGGAACACTTGACTGTAAGTTGTGTAGGAGGCAAGACAGAAGAGCGTGATTTTAACGTCATTAAGCTCAACTTAAAAAGTATGTTTAGTGAAAACCAAAAAGAGATCGAGTTGATTGAAATAAACTCAATTTGTGGCCCAATAGAGTCCATCAGTTCCAAAGAAAGCAACCGTTTACTACAGAAAGTGGGTTTGATCCAAAACTCAGCTGAAGAAAAGGAACCTCAAACAATCACAGTTGACGTTCTATTAGGACAAGATGTTTTCTGGTCAATTGTCACCGGTCAGTACAGAAGATTAGATGAGTCATCTGTAGTAATGGAAAGCCTGTTTGGATGGTCAGTCGAAGGCAAGATAAGCCATTCAAGTAAATCAGTTAACGTGGACGCCGTTCTTCATTGTCAAGTCGAAGAAACGAAGTTGGAAGAATTTGCTGAAAACCTGTGGACTTTAGAAACCATCGGAATTAAAGATCCGTCATTGGAATCAGAAGCTCAAAAAGAAAACGAAGTTTATAAACAATTCAAACTCACAACTGAATTTAAGAAAGGAAGATACAGTGTGCGATTACCATGGAAAGCTGATACAAGTCATTTAGGAACGAACTGGACAATTGCGAAGGAGAGGATGATGGGTCTAGCACGACGATTTGAAAATGATCCAGAATTATTTCCAAAATATAAGAATGCCATTGAAGCATACATGAATTTAGATCATGCAGAAGAGGTACCAGAAGGGTTTAAAACCAGTAAGCAAGTATATTACATTCCACATCACGCTGTTGTTCGGGAGGACAGGCTCACAACTAAGGTGAGAATCGTCTTTGATGCCTCAGCCCATCGGAAAAATGAAGACTCCCTCAAGGAATGTCTTTGGCCTGAACCGAGTTTGAATCCAGAAATAGTCCATCTCCTGCTTTACTTCAGAATGAAGGAAATAGCTTTGACTGCCGACATAGAGAAGGCTTTCCTTCAAGTTAGTCTCTCTGAAGAAGACCGAGATGCCACCAGATTTTTGTGGGTTAGGCCTGACTGGAAAATTGGTGATAGGGTCAAACTGAAAACTTACAGAATGACAAGAGTTCTGTTTGGAGCGACGTGCAGTCCATTTCTGCTGGCAGCCACGTTACACCTTCATGCAGAAAGGAAAGCCAGCGTCTACCCAATAGAAAGCAAGATGTTAAGCCAAAACACCTATGTTGATGACTTAGTGGCAGGAGCAGATGATGAAAAGAACGCCAACAAAGTCAAGGAAAATATGCAATTAATGCTGGAAGGTGCAGGAATGAAGATGAAGAAATGGCTTACAAATAGCACCAAGTTGTTTGAACGCTGGAAAGCTGAAGAGGTTAAAAGAGGAACACTAGAAGAGTTAAATATTCAGCCTACTCAAGACAATACTAAAGTCTTAGGCATAGGATGGAACCCAAAGGCAGACGAAATCCTACGACAGCTGATTTCAGAAGACAAAATAACCCAGCAACACTTCTCTCCTCTCCTCTACACAACTGGGGTGCTGAAGCCTTCTAAGCATCCTGAGCTACTGAACCACTGTACTGCCCGCGTGGACCTGAATAAACCTACTTCAACCCTAGCGAGTCTGGTTATTTGGGTGAGGATTTGGACCGCCTTCTTCATACCCATACCAAGTGGTGCATCGCCCCCGTAGCACTGGGTGCTTTTATGTTTGACTTCTGGAGAACCATTGGGATGCGTGGATGTCATATCGGACTGCAGATCTACCTTGGAGGTTGTGCGTACTGGCTGTACTGATTATTGCTCGTCTTTCAGCGCCTACAAGCATGTGGTGGAATGTATTGGTCGTGGATGTGCAATTAGGCTTTTCTGGGTTAGGGCACATGTTGGAGTTCTTGGCAATGAGGCTGCTGATCTTGCTGCTAAGGCTTCTCTCGAAGATGAAAATATTATTCCCTACCCTCTACCAAGACTCTCCAGGAGATCCTTTTTGGCATGGCAGACTGTGACGTGGCAGGAGGAATGGAACTCTTCTACTAAGGGTCGGAAGACCTTTGTTTTTTTGCCAGACGTTAATCTAGATGGTGTTTTTGGCTGTTCTAAGCTGACGCAGGCTTTGAGTGGACATGGTAACTTTGGCCAGTATCTCCATCGATTCCATCTATCTCCTACTGCAAGCTGTGCATGTGGACATGACTGCGAAGATATTGAACATATTGTTTATGATTGTGATTTGGCTTTCCGATCTATGGCCAGAGCTGCTTTGCTGCAGTCATGGATTGTTAATGGACTTGGACAGCGACCATCCTTTAATTTGATTTTAGCAGAGGGTCAAACCGAGTTTGTAACTTTTTTGAATTATGCCATACGCGATCCATTTACTGAGTAATATGACTTGAAGATTTTGGACTTGCACTGCGCCTTCTTGGCGATGACTCGGGATATGGATGCTGGACGTTGCGATGATGGCACTTTTGTGGCTTGTGTTGTGTTTCTGTTTCTTCTGTCCCTGTTTGCATTCTCTGTGTGAAAAAATTGGGGAGGCTGCTTCTCGATACTCTCCACCCGGCTGATTCTGTCAAGAGGTGAGATTTTGAGAGGTTGACACTTGGGCAACTGTCTGCAGACACGAACCTTTGTGGACTATGGTGGTTGGGTTTCTTCGACTGTGGTTTCTCTTTCTTGTGACTCGGTCTTGTGAGATCTGAGTGTGCCTTATACCCTAACGGGATAAAAGGTAGTGTGGCTCAGCTGCGCATTTCTTACATGTCCCTATCTACTCCCTTCTGCTGTGGGCCATCTCGAAGCGATTGCAGGGCGGACCTACTTCTGGCTGAGTCTGGGCCGCGGACCAGGCTCTTCCGGTTGTGTGCTAAAAGTCCCACAAGATGAAGGCCACATCTGATCAAACTGGGCTGGTAGAGCTGCTTAGCAGACATTAGTCTGCACTACCACTGTGGTGCGGAAGTTGTGTGTGTTGACTTTGTTGTTCTTTTACGGATTTTGGTACTGTATGCTGTGTCTTGTGACCCTCTTATTCTTGGCCTTGGTAATTTTAAAAATTCTTAAGAGGTGGTTTATTGCTGTAAGGATTTAGATTCGACATCTTGAAGCTTAGTGCGGATAGTGAGAATGCCTTACTTTGAAGTTTGGAGTCTTTAAAACTCTCCATGATTTCTACCATTTCTGACCCAACGATTAAAGGAAATGGGTGCTTGGAAATTGGCGTGTTTACTATTGAAATGTTTCTTATTTTTGAATTCTGACCCAACGATTTAAAACAAATGGGTGCTTGGAAATTGACGTGTTTACTATTTGAAGTTTGGAGTCTTTAAAACTCTTCATGATTTCTACCATTTCTCGACCAAAACTTCTTATGGAAATGGTCATTTTTGCAAGGATTAATAATTGATTTATAATGAGTATTTGATTTGTAGGGAGCATTGATATCGTCTCTTGCCGTCTTGTTGTTGTTCATTACTGTCCTGAATCATGTCTTCGTTCTGGACTTGTGTTTGAGATCGTGCCATTTATTTGATGTTCTGATTGCGATTCTTGGTTTCAGACTAGGTGTTCCTTGGGCTGTGTGAGAACCTACTTGTGATTTGTGGCTTAGCACCTTGGTGGTGGGTCTATCTTTGTCCTAAACTGTTTGTGAACTAAATATGTCTTCTGCTATGAATTCTACGATTGAAGCACGCGAAATAAAGATGATACTTAAAATTATGAAATTGTATGCTTCCGGTATTTTGGATTCTTGTTTCCGCAGGGACGATGATGTGGTTTCCTTCGATTTGGACAAATGTGATTATGCCTCGACCTTGTTGATTGAATTCTATGATCTTCTGGCTTGTTTCGAGTACAACCTTGGTAAGATTTGTGCGCTTCGGAATCGAGATGTTATCGAGCAGACGAATTCTTCTCGACGACGATGTTTCAAATGTGGAGATGATGGATTCGGCTCTTTGATCTGTCAAAAATGCAGAGTTGCTTCTATGCCTATTAAAGTTTCTAAACTGAGGAAAAAGCGTTGTTCTTCTTGTGTGGCTCCTGGTTTTGTTAGTCGGCGGAATCTGAACCTTCGTAGAGCTACCTCTAGGACTCTTACGGCTACAAGATGCTTCAAGTGTGGTGACTCAGGTCACGGAGCTCTTACTTGCAAGTCTGATTTGGCTGTGTGATTTGGACTGATCTTTTGGCTACGAATGGACTGGACCTGGTTTTGACTATTGTCTTGCTTGCGTGGAATTGACTGTGATGTTTTTGGAGTCGACGTGTGTGGCGATGGGGCTGTTGTTGTGGGCTACCTCTCGTGATTTTGGACTGAAGTGTCGAATTGGTTGATCTTCTTCCTTGGTAACCGAACAATTTTGATGTGCCGAGCGTGCTGTACGTTGACTCTGATGAGGCTGCTGTTGAGGATGGCCTATGTGAGAATATAAACCCTGCATCTTTGACCCATGGGTGGGCGGTACCCTCTTCCCGTACTGTAGGGATCTGGGGTGCTCACTCGGTTTGTCTCTTCTGGATTTTGGAAACTTGCTGTGTTGGACTGATGTGCTCCGATCTTTTGACTTTTGCTGACATGTGACGTGTGTCTGGTCTTGGTGCTATGCAGCTACTTTTACTTGTGAACTTTTGAACATTGTGGTAGCAACCTGTGGTTTTGCTCTCTTGTGTATTGTGCGATTTCCATCTCTGATGCCCAAGAAATTGGTTTCTCTTTGGATCGTGTGATTTACACCTCCGATGCCTGGGAATATTTACTGCTCTGACTATGGGATACTGATTGAATCACAATTGTCAAAGATTCAAAATTTTAATTGTTGAGGAATTGGATGCAGGACGTTTACTTTGCGAATTGGAATTAAGAAGTTGTTTTTGAAGAATCTAAATCTTGTGATACTTGTGTAGACTTGGAATTTTTGGCCTCCTGTTACGGACCTGCAATTGTCAAAGAATCTAAATTTTAATTGCTGAGGAATTGGATGTAGGACGTTTACTTTGCGATTTGGATTTGAGAAGTTGTTTTTAAAGAATTTTAAATCTTAATTGCTGTGGAATTGGATGCAGGAAGCTTACTTTGTGATCTGAAATTAAGAAGTTTCCGTTAAAGAATTAAAATGGAGTTGGTGTCAAAGAATTAAAGTTTTACTGCTGAGGAATTGGATGCAGGACGTTTACTTTGCGAATTGGAATTAAGTAGTTGTTGTTGGAGAATGTAAATCTTGTGATTTCTGAGACTTGTGTAGACTTGGAATTTTTGGCCTCCTGTTACGGACCGGCTTCAGGTGGTGGCTTTTGTTCCTGTGGTTCTGTCTGGTGACTGCACTTTGGTGGCTTGTCTTTTTTGTTTCTCTGTCCTGTTCGCTTTCTTAGTGTGAAAATATTGGGGAGGCTGCTTCTTGATACTTTCCTAACCTGCTGATTCTGTCAGGAGGCATGATTTTGAGTGGTTGACACTCGGGCAACTGTCTTCGGACACGAACCTTTGTGGACTATGGTGGTTGGGTTTCTTCGACTGTGGTTTCTGTTTCCTGTGACTCGGTCTTGTGAGATCTGAGTGTGCCTTATACCCTAACGGGATGAAAGGTAGTGTGGCTCAGCTGCGCATTTCTTACATGTCCCTATCTACTCCCTGGTGCTGTGGGCTATCTCGAAGCGATTGCAGGGCGGACCTACTTCTGGCTAAGTCTGGGCCGTGGACCAGGCTCTTCCGGTTGTGTGCTAAAAGTCCCACAAGATGAAGGCCACATCTGATCAAACCGGGCTGGTAGAGCTGCTTAGCAGACATTAGTCTGCACTACCATCGGGATGTGAAGGCAGGTTTTTAAACAGATTTTGAATTTTGATGGTTTCCAATTGTTTTGGATTTTGTGTTTGTGTCCCTCTTACTCTTTGGCTCTTTTACTCGAAATTATTATCAAGAAATGGTTAGTCGTAAGGATTTTGATTCAACATCTTGACGCTAATGCGGATGGTGAGAATGCCTTACCTTGAAGTTATGAGTCTTTAAAACTCTTTGTTATTTGGCCCTTCCGACCAAAATTTTTAAAGGATGTGGCTATGTGGATTTTGATTTTGTCTGTTTGTACGGATTGTGAATTTTGTTAATCTGATTGGGGGATTTTTACTGCAGATCTGGTGATTTGGTGTTGGAATCATATTTGTGGAAGTGGTGTGTAGACCGACTGGTAGTTTTGCAACTTGGTGGTGGGTTGTTTCTTGTTTGCTTGGGCTGTTGTTGCTTTGGGTCATGTCTGCTTTACCTACGAGTGTGATGAATTGTGCATCTGATTCAAGTGAATTGAAGATGATTTTTGAGATTATGAAGTTGAAAATTTCGGTGATGCTGAATCTCTGTTTTCGCAAGAATGCTGATGTGGTGTCCTTTGATCTGGACAAGTGTGAATTTGCTGCAACTGGGCTCACTGAATTTTACGATCTTTTGGCTTGTTTCGAACACACCTTGAGAAAGATTTGCGTGTCTGGCGAACGGGACGTTGTTTTGGAGCACGATCGCATGCTTTCTCGTCGTTTGAACCCTTCTCGATTATGTCTTAAATGTGGAGAAAATGGATTTGGTGCCTTAATCTGTCGGAAGTGTAGACTTGCTTCTGCCCCTATCAAGAGCTCTGGTCTGGTGAAAAAGCGTAGTTCTTTTTGTTGTGTGGCTCCTGGCTTTGTTAATCAACGAAATTTGGCTTTACGTACTGCTACTGCCAGGACTCTTACAGCTACGAAATGTTTTAAGTGTGGTGGCTCAGGACACGGTGCTCTCACTTGCATTATGTGAACCTTTGTGAATTGAACTACGATTCGAATTGGTGCGAAAGCTGTGTGTTGAGTCTGTTGTTCGGACTGTTTTGATGGTGGTTGGTCTGAAATGTTCTTCTGTCCTGTGATGCTGGTGTTGTTGTGAACCTTTGTGAATTGGACTGCGATTCGAATCTGGGTGGGCGGTACCCTTTTCCCGTACTGTAGGGATCTGGGGTTCCCACCTTGGTCGTCTATTCTTGTGTTTCGTCCTAAGACATTCTGACTTTCATGTTTTGCCTCTTAGGCTCTGACGGATAATTGGCGCACGACTTGGACTGTGATCTGAAACTGGC
>JAHWFP010161941.1:58832-71684 GCA_023313725.1 Lithobius niger | reverse complement strand
GGGGGCACTATCTTGAAAAGTTCAGCAGAAGGAAGAAACATATTTAAACAGCCAACTCGACATGACGCAGAGCAGGTTGGAGTTATGAAGATAGTCTGAGAGTGTGGACTGCTAGATCCAGGAAACTTTACAGATAATTTTACCTATTGAAGAATGGGAAAAATGTCCTAAAATAATCACCATGCATTGTAAGGGACCTTGTCTTTTTATGTATAGTTTTTGATTCCCAAAATTCACCGTAAGAAAACCTAAACTGGCCGTCAACAACAACTTGGTGCAGGTAACATGACCCCACTGTTAGAATAATTTCCTTTTTGGGTACACAGCTTGTGGAACCCGTTACATACATGGCTGAAACTTCTTCATCCCCAATCTTTAAAAATCCCTTGGCCCGTGTTACCTCAGTTGGTATCTTAGGAAATAGTAGACATCATGAAGCTAAGACGATTTTGGCTTTGATAAATTCTTTCTAATACTAAATACCATCGGATCTGAGGTACTAAGCAAATCGTAACGTCGTTCTGATTTCATGAAAACACAGTTTCAAATAAATGTAAAGCAAACTGCTTTCTGATGTTAATTGTTGCTTACTTTACCCCTTATTTTGTGATATATGTAATTTTGCATTATTCCACTACTCACATTTTGCAGTTCATGTAGTTGTTTCTGTAGATCCGTATTAAGAATCGTCAGTTCTGTGTTCCTATCCAAAGCACGATGCAGTTGGGTCTCCTAAAACATACAGCAAACAAATGAATTATTAACTAGAGGCCAATCATCTACTCAACTCATGAATGCCAGCAGCGCAATTTAGAAATTGTACTTGACTTTTATAAGGCGTGATTAAAAAACACTTTACATGCAAAACAACTGAGTCCAATAAATGTTGCAAAAGACCTTCATTCCTGCATCTCCAAAGGTTCTGAACTTGAGGTCAAGTGTTACAAAGATCTCGGATTTAGGTACAAAAGTATCAAAGTATCTGTAGGTTCCTACTGTTGCCAAAAAATAAGGCAGCTTATCCTCCAGTAATACCATTAGTCATTTTCGACAAATGTTGACACCACCTTTCTTTAGTTAATTATTTTTTTTCCTACCGCTGTCCAATAATTTGATGTCCTCCTTCAAACCCCCCCCCCCCCCTCAATACAGAAGAACCAGTTGTTATGGGCCTGATGCCTGCCTGACCTTTATCGTACGCTATAGTACACCAAAGCAATGTGCAATTACAGTGTAATTCTTTACAATGAGACTCAATTATATGTACCAGGTTTATCAACACAGTCACTTATCACGCATTGTGAAACTGAGAATAAGCATGGAAGGAAAATGGATTTAACATCCTTTTCAACTGTTAACATTACCTCGGGACAAAAAGGGACAATTTTGCAAGGAAATACATAGGATCTTTTACATAATACTATCGACACGAGGACGAGTGCATTTTTGGGTCTTCTTTCCCCGAATTTACAGGTGGGGACTGAGACCAGAATGAAAACCAACACTTTTGCAATTTTATATCTACCTGGTTATAACCTCCCAAATATAGAAATTTTGTTTTAAGCATTGTTGATTTATATTGCAATTATAGCACAAAAAATGGCTTAAAACGGCACAATTTAAGAACCTTTGTAAAAAAAAAAAAGTAAGTCTTCTTTAAGCTGCCAAAAATCAGGGAAAAAATTCCATGCAATTTACAACATTTTCTACAAAGAAGTAATATGCATGTTTTACGTAAATGCAACTATTGTGACCCATTCATGATTTAGTGCGGGACTTGAAGTACAGAACCAAAATTTCCAATTTAAAAAAAAAACTTCTGAACTCCCTACTTAGCTTAAATAGATATTCAAAACACAAAACCAAATGCAGCTTTAAGAATGTTTGGTAAGTTGTAATCCAGGCATAAAAAGTAAAAAATATAACATTTTAACTGCAATTGTTATACTAGACGTAGTATACACAAATGCTGCGTGCAAGCCCAGAGGAGTGTTACACACCAGCGTAGATTGTATTAGCATCAAAAGTGAACCTGGCATGACTAGACTGTACACAGTGAAGCAAAAGTCTGGCACAGATATGTCACATATAGTGGTCTTAACGTTAATTCTGAAAATATACTTGTAATGCAAGTCGTATGTAAACCAGATATAAGTCAATGAAGACATCCATGATGACCTTGAAAGTAAGAATCAAGCAATCTACATTCTACCTTCGAAGCGGCACAAGATACAGTGAAGTGAATTATGAAGTTGTAGGCTAGCATAAAACATATCAAAATACGAAAACAGATTGACAATCAAAGCATAATCAAAAAAATTAGCCTACGAGAAAACAAAACAGGACCTGCATCTTCCCTTAAAGCAACATTCCTTCCCAACGAGATTCTTATTAATATTTCTCAGTACGTCACATCAAGTATGGTCACCAGTTTATTTACCCAGCGCTAATCAATCCCTTGCTAAAAATGCATTTTAAAATGTGGCATCTTGGTTATTTTCTGGGAAGTACATTACGCATATCCTGCTCATATTTACAGTTTGGCGCGCTTAGATCTTGGACGTTAACTGTGACATACCAACGTTTCCGGTTTACGACGACACAATTTTTGCGTTCATGCTGTCACATGACCCTCGTTTCATTGAGGTCTTCGAATCGCCTGTGCAATGCTGAGTCACGTGAAGCAAGCGGCAAGCGGCAAGAAGCAAGCGGAAGGGACATTGTAGAACTGTGTTTACCTCGCAAAAAGGTTGGATGGGAACATGTGCGGTCTGAGAACCAGGCGGTTAAGAGGGTACGATAGAACGTAGGGTTAATGTTTTCAGTGCCACGTAGTGAAGCTGAAGAGATGCCAGAGAAAAGGTAATTGTCACTGCAAGTGCATGTGTTCTGTGTTCTTCCCTTATCGAACAGTAAATGGAAATAAGTGTGGTCGACAAGTTAAAGCTCAGTTTGCAGTAAAACGGGATTTGCTGCAGAAAAAGCAAATGTGACTTTCTTTACTGGAAACGAAGACTTGACTGGCTGCACTGCAACCCCAAACTGAGCGGAGGAAGGAATAAAACCAGGATTGGCGAAGAACAGTAGGTTTATTCCAAGTGCCACACGATAACCGTTGAAAATCTTGTGAGTGGTTCAGGATGCTTTAAGTTGGCTGCAGCAGGAGTGGCGTATGTCTGTAGAGTTGCTGCTGGAGTGGGCTCCACCCCCAAGTGAGTTGTCACCAGGGGAGCATAATATTCTTATTGGACAAAATTTCCCACAAAATTTTCCTACAGATTTTTCAAATTTCCGCAGCCTTTCACCATGTAGGCAAGCTATTATTTAGTGGATTTCGACAGTTCTCTGAAATGTCCCGCAAACCTCGTTCTAGTATTCTGGCATATTCTGCACACTGGTTCTCACACGAGGAGCAGGACCTTCTATACACTGGGCAGTTTCCTACAGACTCAACAGGACGTGGCTCTGTAAAGTTCCCACGAGCCACCTATGCTGGCAGCTCCCCCTCACACTTGGACTGGGTATTAGCAAGTCCTGACCACAGATTCGCAAGGAGTTACCACACTTACGAAAACTCACAGCATAACTCGGGTTGATTCACGTTACAACAGCAGTGGTCAAAACTACGTGTACAAGATTTTAGCCACTGCATTAACACTACTGAATCAACTAAGGTCTGAGGTTAGGTTATTTTACATGAAGTATCATCACAAAACTCATTCTCTTTTGACTGACTGATGCGTGAAGGACCTACAACATGCATACTTTCAGTGACAATCACGTTTTCTCTGGCATCCCATTAGCTTTATAGCAAGACCCTCAAAACGTTAAGGGAAGACTGAGTCCTTCTTTTGATTTCCTCGTAACTATTGTAATTATGCTTCGATTTTTGTATCTGTTTTCATAGTTTGTAACTGCTGCCTGTATCCTATTGCCGTTTCAGAGATAGAATGTCGATGACCTTGACTGCGATTTCAAGGTTATTACAATTTCTTTATTGGCTTCATCACATCTAACGTACACAACAAATATGTCTTCACATCTGACGTGAAGGCCACTATATCTGACATTATTTATGTCGACACCACACTTTTGTCTCACCCTGTGTATGCCAGCCTCAAACGTACTAAAAGCAAAAAAATTAAGAAAAAACTAGTGGGTTACTTATCGTACACACAACGTCGGGTGTGAATTAATGTACAAATCTACCAGAAAGAAGTTGCATACACGCAAGAATATATAGGGTTTGGGAGGAGAATTTGTAACTCTAAAAAGTCCTTATTGAAACACGTTAGATCGGTCCCCATTAGTTCAGTCCGAGTTTTCAGAGGGCGCCACGTGTTTCATCTGATAATTTTTGCTCATATTTCAGCCCAAATCTAAAGTTAACTAAATTACAACTCAGGTAGGCTAAATAATAATTAAAAGCAAGCTAGTTTCGTTTAGTTTAGTTTAATTCTAGGCTAAAAACTGAATTGAAATACCCACATAAAACACATGGCGCCCTCTATAAACTAAGACTGAACTAATACGGCTGTATCCAAGGCGTTTCAGTATGGGTCTCAGTCACAAATTCTCCTCCCCAACCCTATAAATTCTTGATACACGCTATACTAACCAGGTCTGCGCAGAGTTCAGACTTCTGCGAAAGACGGCGACTCAGCTCCTCGCACCGTGCCTGCTTTTCCCCTAGCTGCTCTTCCTAAAGAAAGAAAAAAAACAGATTAAAAAAAAACGAAAAAATCCCCTAAAAGAGTAATAATAACGATCTAAATACCACGAAACACATCACTCTGACAATCTCAAAAGAATGACAAGAAAGAAAAAACTGTTATTCAGACGATTCTGAGTACCCCATTGAGTAATAAAAAACCTACAACTGGAGTAAGTTTTTTTATGTGCTCTTTTTTTGTTGCCCTTAGGAGAATTTACAGCGTTCGCAAAGATTCTAAAAGTTGCTACAGTAACTTAACAAGACTAATCTAGTGCATCAAAAATTGATTCTTAATACGTCAAATTCTTATACACAAGGCATCCTTACTGCAAACTGTAAGTTAAGAAATATCAAACTTCCGTATCAGCAGGCAACAGATAAATGTTATCAGGGTGATATTTAGCATGTGAATTAACTTGGCGTATAATTGAGTTCATTACATCACAATTAGTTAGCCAATCGTGAGATAGTATAATAATGCATTAGTTTATTTTCTAAACTTTTATGTCTTTGTCTTCCACAGAAATTCTTGAATGTGAAGGAAGCGAACACTACCAGCATAAAGCACACAAACGAATCGAACACGGAAGCAAGTGAACAAATCCAACGTCGGTCTTTACAAAAGAATCAGGATAGCTCTGCCACCACATGTGTGATTTGCTGTGGAAACATAAAAGGAATGACCACACCGCATTGTTTCAAAACGTTTGCAATTGGCCCTAATAGTGTTTATTTTTTTCCGTTTGTAATTATTTTCTGCATTCTTCACACTAAAAGCAATTCACTACGGTATTCATGACAAATAGCTTTGTTCATGTAGTGCCGAGGGCTAATAATCATTTTAGATCGAGCTCATATCCTAGCTACTAAAAATCTGCTTGGCCATCCAACGAAAAACCCGAATATTTCCGCAAATATAAGAGGTACAATTCATTTTCGAACTCTTGAATGTCATGCACCACACCTCCTGCTTGGTAAAATTTTAACCAAACCAGAACAAAATTGCAAACGTTGCATGTCCAAATTCAGAACTCTTCCATCTAGCTTGCTTCACTCGCATGGGCAAGCAATATTGAAATGTCTTTTTTTTTATGAAGTCATTCTTTATACAGTTCTCTATAATATAGAAGCAGCAGAACAGCCCCCTTATATGGCCGGTTTTATGGAGCATTGTGGTGATTTCCCGTTTTCATGAAAGTATTGTGATTTCCCGTTAGCAGTCGCCCAAGCTTTCATTAGATTTAGTTAGACCCAGGGCCTAGAACCCGTTTGCATGAAAATATTGTGACTGGAAAAAACATGACGTCTTCAGTACTGTGCATCTTTGTTGAAAAGACAATTCGAATCCTTACTTATACAGACAATTCTAATGAAAGACACACAAACAAATAAAAAGAATTGAGATTATCGAGATTCCTTCTACGGACTTCAACAGAATAAAGATTGTCGAGATTACCACTGCGGACATAGACACAAACAAACAAACAAAAACTATGATCTTAATAATACAGATTTTAATAGGAGTTGGCCAAAACTCACTATAGGAGAATTCCTAACATAACCTGAACTAAAAGAATTCCACAAACATCGGTTCATGGAAACAAGTGGGCTCCAGCCTCCAGAAGTTGCATGCTAGTATACTGCAACTGTAGAACTCAAAGAGCACAACCACCCATAAATACACAAAGCTCTTGCCATGCCGTTTGACATGGGCTATAACAAGTATAATTTTAAGCCTTTATTTAATGACCGTCACCAGTATAATAGCCATGGATGAGCGTCGGCTATAACGGATATAATTTCCAGCCCTTATTTATGACTTTCATCACTACCATAACCATGGATGATCAAAGCCACAGGTGCTTGACCTTCGGCTATAACGGGTATAATTTTCAGCCTTTTATTTATGACCTTCACCCGTACCATGACCATGGATGAACAAGTAAACGGTTCATGACCTTCGGCTATAACAGGAATAAATTTCAGCCTCTGTTTATGATCTTCGCAGTACAGTACCATAGCCATCAATGACCAAGTCACAGATTCGTGACCTTCAGCTATAACTGGTATAATTTCAGCCTTTATTTATGATCTTCACCAGTACCATAGCTATGGATGAGCAAGTCACAGGTTCGTGACCTTGGGCTATAACGGGTATAATTTTCAGCCTTTATTTATGACCTTCATAAGTACCATAGCCATGGATGAGCAAGCCCAGGTTCGTCATCTTGTAAACAGGACATTCGTATTGCAATGTTACAGGCGGAATCTTGGACCGTCAAAAAACGACCTACTACTGAAACGTTTCCCAAGAATATGCTTATTAATCAAGAACGAAAGTTAAGAGGCTTGAAGGCCATCAGAAACAGAGCTTATTCCTTGTTACAGGATGATGGACCTATGACTTGTTTACCCTTGCTCACCTCGCTAACGGACCTATGACTTGCTATGGCACAGAGACATTAATGATGGTCATAAATAAAAGTACAATCCTTTACCTCCCACAAACGGATTACTACGGGAGTGCTCGTGATGACTGAACTTTGAAATTTTGTCAACTTCACTAATACATCTACTATATGTTAAGTGAGAGAGGATCATCATCATCATCAACAATTAAATTTCATCGTTACAATTAGTGACTTCTTTTTCATTCTTCGTGCACTCTGTTATGCATTCTTGTGCTGTCTTTGTTGCTGCATAACACTTCTTGGTGCACGTGTTATGTATTTCCAATGTGTTTCGTATGAAACAGTTGATAATTGATGGGTAAAATGAAAGCATGCGAGTTTCAGTTAAACACATGTAGTTTTAAACCAACTAAGCTCCATTCTTAATTCCAAGGGAATTGGCAGCTGTTAATGATAGAATGGCTTATTTATTTCGTAGATGCAGGCTTTCAGAGCTTAGCTTTCAAAGTAAGCAGCAACAATCATAGTGTGTGCTTGTGCGTACTCAGTAAATAAAGCAAAATTAGAATTGTAATAATTATAAGCCCAATGTGTCCCTTTTTTCTAAAGATAACACACAAGAATTGTTTCGAAGTTGGTGGAAACAATCATAGATATTAACTTACACATAGGGGCTTGCTTTCATAGTTAATGACTGCTTACTTTCTCAGTGATATGGTTTTTTTTTTTAGCATTTACAGGGTGGCGTTCAGAAGCTCTTGATGAAAATCCCTGATTTTTCCAGGTTTTCCACATGAACACTTTTCCCTGATTTTTTTTGGTCGAAGGAAGGTGTAGTACAGGACTAAAAAAAATGTTTTCACATTTCCACTCAAATCGCAATAACTATATCGTATTATTTTCCTAAATAAAAAAATGCACTGCTCAAACTGGTATTGGTAAAAAGCAGAAAAAGATCATAAATCTGAACAAAACTAAAATCTCACTTAACACGTGACATCCCATAATACTTAGGCCTAACGAGTTTTCCCTTGATCAGAAATTAAACAAAAAGGAAATGAAGTTTTAACTGAAATAAAGTGAAGGTTTTAGAAGTAAAAAATTAAATCCGAATTACCTATTCTTTATAGGTGAAAGATTTTCCGGAAATGTTAGAATTTCCTGATTTTCGGCAAATATTTTCCAAATTCCCTGACAATTTCCAGACTTGATTAATTCCCTGAATTTTCCCGGTTTTCCAGGTAGAACGCCACCCTGATTCAGTATGTCTCTTTTCTGGGACTGTGCCGCGAGGGGTACAGGAGGGAAGAAGAGGAGAGATGAGGGAGACGAGAAGAGAGGGAAGAAGAGGGGAAGGGAGCAGAGGAGGTAAAGGGAGGAAGGGAGAAGAGGGGAAGGACATGGGGAGGGGATGGGAGAAGAGTGTTGATACCGCAGCGACTTACAATAATTTTCCGGGAAATTCAATCACCGTTCATGCTGCATGGGTCCATCTAGTTAGGATATTATTTGCATTTCGTCTTTGAAGTTGGCAACTATAGGACCTTTCTTTTCATGTGTATATTCCGTTGAAGTTTGTACTTTAAGACATTAGGGCTACATTTTTTAAATTTTACTTTTAACTTTTAGATCTAATTTTAATTTTGTAACATTTAAAACGAGCAAATTTAGAAGGTTTCACATTTTCGGGAGAACACCAAGCCGACCAAGGCGCACTGGCCAACAGTTTACTTAAAGATGTCAACCACTCTTTTGGCATCGGTGCCAGAACGCTCACACACAAAGCGGCGCCTAGCTAGCTACAAGGCCACTTCCGCCATAAAAAGTACAAAAATACAGACCCTGTTAAGATTAAGCAAGTACTAGCAGACATTCGATGGCACTTTCAGAACTCTTTCTGCACAGAGTGTATAGCTTTTCAGCTTTCAACACTGTCCGCCATTTTAGCGGTGTGCCAAAAAAAAAGTAGAAGCCACAGAACAGAGCCCTTTGAAACACCCAATTTCCCTAACACACACACACACACAGACACACCAACTTTGTGTTTTGTATGCAGTCAGTCTATCTGCACACACACGCCAAGCCAACAACGAGCCATTCCACTGCGTAGCGCCATTCTTCGACCAAAGCACTCAAAGCCTTTTCGTCAAAAGCTAAACTCAAAGCAGCAGCCAACGGTTTACGGCGGGACATCAACCACCATCAATGGACGGCCCCAGTTTAGTTGTCAACTTTAAAGCCGATGTAGCCTTTAGTTCAGCGCTAACCTTTGGGCATGCCGGCACGACAATTTCACTCAATTTGGACAATCGTAAAAATTGTACTTGAATCCAAACGCTAGTCTACACCGCAACTAACAAGGCTGTAATTCAGTGTGTCTGCGGCACAAAGCTCGGCACCGTCAGTCCCATCGATGGTAGGGGGATTCGGTAAATGGCACTAACTTCCAAGGACTTGATTAGACGTGTCTAGCGAGGGTTAAAATAATGGCAACTAAGTCCCCATCCGCAGTTAATGTTAAAGACGAAGGTTACCGACAAGAGTCGAGTTTTTCAAGCTGAGGTTGCAACGGTCTGCTGCACATATTTTAAATCAAAGCCTAATGGCTGTAGGTGATGATTACAGGCACACTGAAATCGGTTTAAAGCTAGTAGGACAATTTTTGATTTGATCAACGGGAGAGGGGGAGGAACTTTGATGCCCCTTGATCAACGGGAGAGGGGTGAGCTTTGATGCCCTTACATTATTAATACTGTAAACGAGCTATCATCATCGCACAGTATTATTGACAGCATTCGAACAGCAGTAATAGTAGCGACAGCAGCCGTGCTCAGAATCAAAACGTATGACGCTATCTGCATGAGGATCACTCATCTGCACGAGTGTAAAAAGAGGAAAAGGCAAGCAAACAGTTAATTTGTACCTTTTTTAAAGTATTTTTTTAGGTGGTTTGCAAGGCTAAAAAAAGAGGAAATACCCATAAAAGAGGAAGAATCTCATCCCTGTATCTGTCATCTATTATGATGACCATTACCTCCTTCCTCAAAGCCATCTGAGAACACGAGTTCTGCAATCTAGTTAACTTTAACTTGACTTCGTTTAACTTAATTGGAACTGGTCAAACTGCCCGTGACGGCATTCCACGACTGTGAAAATAAGTTGCAGTTTAGAAAATAATTTCTATTGCTTTTAGTCTTCTGTACAGCCGTACCGGCTGAGAAGACTATTGCAACCACTTTGTCCGTCCGTTCGTCTGTCGCTTTTTTTCAACTTCGCAACGGTACCAGTTAGAAAGTTAGAAAGTGTCAAGAGTTAGTTAAATAACATGGCAAATTAAAACATCGTTACCTCCTTATAGCTAATAGACTTCTTCACCGTAACTAAATTAAATAATAACATTTCATCGTCGAATTGAAATCCCAAGGATTTGTGTTAACGCAGCCGTAAAAACAAAAACATTTTAGCTTCGTTTAAGAGTCCTGTCGCATTGTTGCATGAATGAATGGGCTTACGGTCGAACCAAATTCTCCATTAAGCCTATCTGCTACTTACGAAACTAAAACTGCCGTTAAAAAAATTAGGCCTAAAAAATGAAAATTAGGTCTAAAGTCACGTTACCATGGCAACGTCAAATTGCTGCGAGTCGCTGCTGGCTTTCTCAACAGCGTTTCTCCTGTCCTTTCCCTACTACCACTGATCTATAGGATACGTTGCGCATTACGTTGTAACACTGTATCTGTGTGCCCGGAGACATACCGTGTTGCAAAAATGATTAGGCTCACTGTATACAATCCAAATCTCCGTTAGTTGCTACTTACGAAATTAAAGTTGTACATTAGGCCTAAACCCTGACAATAATGCCTAAAACGTAAAATAAGCTTAAAAGCCTACACATTTGTAACGGGCAATTCTGATGGTTACTGCTTTTAGAATATATAATAGAGATAGCTGTTGCAATGCGTGATAGAGAAGTGTGTGTCACTATTGGTAGTTGCTGTAGCCGCTTGTTTTTTTTTTTTAATAAAATGTAATTGACTTGACAATCTTAAGACTTTAGGATCTTACAATAATAGATTAAGTACTTGTGGATGAGCAGTATATGACGTCGAAGGACTTATTCTGTGTTCTATTCAAACCGTTTTCAGTTCGTTACATGAAATTGGCACCAATGGATGAAGAATCTATTCAACTGGCTAGCGTCTAACACAAACCCGTGCGTTATACTTACCTCCATTCTTAGCTACACCCCGTCTGAAAAATGAATGCTGGATAAAGAGAAGAAATCTTGATCTACCAATTCCGACCTAGCTTAAAATTAATTCGACCTGCCATTATTTTAAGGGATGAATGAAGTATTCTTGGTCTCCATTTTGCTTTAGAGCTCCTAACTGGTTTCCATCTCCTGGGCATAGCTCAGGAACGCAAACTCGGGGAGTAACGTCTAGCCGTACAGTTCACTGGAAATAGCACCCCCTGGTGGTAATCGTTAAAAGTAGATACTAGTATCACTAGTATTGAAATAATGAGAGGTACAGTGGCGTTACGTATACAGGGTGGTCCACAAAAACCTGACGACCCACAATTTTTCTAATTCCAATTTTTCTAGTTAGCACCCTTCAGAACCAAGGGAGGACAGAAATCCTCCCGTTTCATTCGCTTTGATTATGCCCTTTCCTGTTTCTGAGGGGTGCTAACTAGAAAAGTTGGAATTAGAAAAATTGTGGGTCGTCAGTTTTTTGTGGACCACCCTGTATACTCTAGCATGGCCTTAGCTTTGAATTTGCTGCCAGCTTAACTGATCACTGATTCGCTTGGCGATGAATTACGAATTCTGTGTTCAACGTGATCAGGAAAGGCTGCAAATTTCACCAGGGCCCAGACCCGCATAGCCCTAAGTGCATATCAAGTGTGATTGTGATGTGATGGGCAGATTGAAAGAAATTATTAGCAAACATTTAACCAGCTAAGCAATTTTTAGGCCTAAATTCGTGAGATTAGGCTTATATTTGCATGATTAGGCTTATATTTTAGTAATTAAGTCTGTAGATTTCATTAGCGAGTGTTTGCCATACACTTTTTAAGCATCTGGGAAGACCAAACTAGGCACGAAAAGCCAAAAAAATTTTCCTTGGAGCACGAAGACAGCAGAAATAAGTGGATATACAGGTGCCCTCTAGATGCGACTTGTTTAGCAATTTCAAACTCTCCTAAATCTATCTAGCCCATATTTAACTGATTTGGAGGGTATGTTCCTTTGCCCTATTTGGGTGGTAAGTCCCTTTTACCCATTTGGCGGGTTTGTCCCTTTAACCCATTTGGATGCTATGTCCCTTTAACCCGTTTGGTAGGTATGTTCCTTTAACCCATTTGGAGGGTATGTTCCTTCAACCCATTTGGAATTTATGTCCCTTTAGCCCATTTCGAGGTTATGTTCCTGTATCCCATTTGGATGGTATGTCCCTTTAACCCGTTTGGAGGATATGTTTCTTTATCTCATTTGGAGGATATGTTTCTTTATCCCATTTGGAGGATATGTTTCTTTATCCCATTTGGAGGGTATGTTTTTTTGCCCTATTTCGATGATGCCCATTTGGAGGATAAGTTTCTTTGTCCCATATGGATGGCACCCATGTGGAGGATACATTTCTTTATACCATTTGGACTGTATGTTTCTTTGTCACATTTGGAGGATATGTTTCTTTATCCCATTTGGAGGGTATGTTTCTT
>JAHWFP010161941.1:43136-58822 GCA_023313725.1 Lithobius niger | reverse complement strand
TCTTTATCCCATTTGGAGGGTATGTTTCTTTGTCCCATTTGGATGGTACCCATTTGGAGGATATATTTTGTTTATCCCTTTTGGAAGATATGTTTCTTTGTAACATTTGGATGGTATGCTCCTATAACCCATTTGGGGTTATGTCCCTTTAACCCATTTGAAGGCTACGTCCCTTTAACCCATTTGGAAGGCATGTCCCTTTAACCCATATGGAGAGTATGTCCTTTTACCCATTTGGAGGGTATGTCCCTTTCACCCATTTGGAGGGTATGTCCCTTTAACCCATTTGGAGGGTTATGACCCTTTAACCCATTTGGAGGGTATGTCCCTTTAACCAATTTGGAGGCTATGTCCCTTTAACCCATTTGGAGGGTATGTCCCTTTAACTCCTGACGACCACCACGCCTCCCACAAGAATGAAAATACCCAAGTCGAGCGAAGAAAAGTAAGCTTTTTAAGGGTTCATTCAGATACCGGGCACAGAGAGCAAGCCACAGCTAAAAGACTGAGATCGAATTTTCACATCCGACCTCTGAACACACAGTGACTCTTCATCGCGGTTCTCAGGGGATTAGCGGTGTACATTTCAAGGCAACAAACGAAAACAAACACAAACTTCGAACCAACATGGCTATTTGTAAACAGAAACCAAACAAACATGCATGGTGTTCGTTTTTCTCAATAAATTTATTACGCAAAGCTGCCAACAAAACGACATATTACTGCCAGCAAATACGCCAAAAAGCGAAGACCTCCAAACCCGCCCAGTGGCATCCTTTGTGAATGGCAATTCATTCACATATCTTTCACTCGACCTACTTTGTAACACAACGTACTGCCAAACTATACGTTAGGGCCACAAAGGCTTTTCTAGGTGGAGCAGCAACACTACAATTATTATTTACAAGAAAAGTGTTGAAAAAATTATGAACTAAACCAAAACTTGAACGAATGCCATAATCTACACACGACGAGATAACGGTCTTAAATAGAAAGGGACAGCAAAGTTGCAGGGCAAAAATAATGCACATTTGGCACGTAGAACATTTACGAGCAGCCTACACTACAGCTTTAGGCGTCTGTACAGACAAAACGCTTGAGGAGACTAGCAAGCGACTTTGTTCATCTATCCATTACCTTTTTCAACTCCGGAACAGTACCAGATAGAGGTAAACTGTTTTTACCGTTAGATTCAGCGCCTAAATATCAGTTAAAAAGGATAAAAAAAAAAAACAACAACAACAACCGGAAGCGGAAGTGGCCAACAAGTGACCGAAAGTGGCCGTGTAAGCCCATCTCGGTCACTTGTGGGGCACTTCCGCTTCATGGAATAGAACCACATAGAGACAAACTATTTTCACAATAAGATTCAGTGTCCAAAAATTACTTAAAAGGAATTTAAAACTAGAAGTATGAAGCGGAAGTAGCCCACAAGTAACCGGAAGTGGCCGAGTGAGCCCATCAACGGTACCAGATAAAGACAAACGGTTTCCACCATTAGATTCAGCGTCCAAAAAATTAGTTAAAAGTGATGGGAAAAAAAACAACCAGTAGCATGAAGAAGAAGTGGCCCACAAGTGACCGGAAGTGGCCGAGTAAGCCCATCTCGACCACTTCCGTTCACTTGTGTGGCCAATTCCGCTTCATGGAACGGAACCACATAGAGACAAACGATTTTCGCAATTAGATTCAGTGTCCAAAAATTACTTAAAAGGAATTTAAAACCAGAAGTATGAAGTGGTAGTAACCGGAAGTGGCCAAGTGAGCCCATCAACTATGGAACGGTACCAGACAAAGACAAACGGTTTCCACCATTAGATTCAGCGTCCTAAGTTAAAAGGTATATAAAAAAAACAGGAAGTATGAAGCGGAAGTGGCCTGAAAGAAGCGGAAGTGTACAGAAGACTGGTTGAGAGTAGGTAGTCGCTGCAGCCGCTTGTTCATTTACTTATTTGTTAAAAAAAACAAACTACTCACGTGCAGTTTAGTAACAAGTTTTATCACTAGAGTAACGTGGAGCTGGGAACGAGTTAGCCTCTTACGCAAGTTCGGATCACAACTCGATATTTATCCCACAGATGACAAGAAAAAGTGGAAGGAAGGGTCACAACCTAGCAAAGGGCTAATTCTGACCTTTTTATGAATTTTATTTTTAAAGAAAGAGTATGTACGTGGCGATCGAAATTGAATGTAATCCATGTCACATCATTCTCAGTGAGCGAATTCCGTAGAGGGGCCACCCTCATGGCCAAAAATATGCCTTCTACAACTGGAGGTAGTTATTTCAAAAAGTAGACCCCCCCCCCCCATCCAACTTTACGGGTAAACATCAAAGAACGTCAAGTCTACAGTTTTAAATGTAAGGGTAAAAGCTAGCCGCAGTTTTTAGTTTCAGGAAACAGGGTCCCATTTTAAACAATCTGGTACCCCAAGGAACGTCATGCAAGCCTGGAATATCTTCCTTAAATCTATGCTGGACGGCCTCAGTTTAATCAATATCTTTTAAGAGAGAATAAGACCACACTGGGCTAGCGTATGTGACCAAGTGTACATGACAAACCATAAAGGAGGCATGCTAAAGACTACTATGATAATGAGACTTTAGAATGCAAACTGTCCCCAATATTGGTTATTTTTAGTGTGTGGCGGAGTTTATGAAAAACAAAGCTTTGTGCGACAACATCCTAATCATTTAAAATACAAAATTTTGTTGTTTAATCGGTTTCTCCCAGGTAAGATGTTGAGAATGATAACAAAAGAAAACAATTTCACCATAATTAAATTTTATACAATTAAAGAAAGAATATGGAATTTGCCAATTTTAGTATCATTTTTTCCCACTAGATGTTGTTGTTAGCAAAGTAAGTTAGCTTAACTTCAGTTAAATAACTAGCTCCTTTTTCAGATGTTACATACGCCTTTTTTGATCAAATGTTTGCTCTTTTAATTAAAAATTTAAAATGTATCTACACAAGTCATAGTGTGCGCGGCGTATCTTGAGTCCTGCACGTATTTTGTGATTGGCTACGTCTTCCTGAAGGGGGTGGCTTTAACCGACGGCCGCCATTGTTTTTTTTGTAACTACTTTGGATATCAACAAGGCACTCTGCGACCAAACACGTCAAACGATTATTTGTGTTCATTCTGGGGCGAACTCAAGGTTGGCCGCGGACACGATAAATCATAACTTGGTAGTGGGGGGAATTTTTTTTGTATTTTAAAAGTTAGTTTGAAGTATCTACTTTATTTGAACGTTTTACATTGTTTAATCCACTAAATTTACAAAAAAAAAATGGTTTTTATAGGCCGAATTTGACCAGTGGCAAAATTATTAAATATTTTTAAACGCACGTACCGCAAAATTATGTTTTTTAAACTTTAGGTACCATTTTTCTACAAAACTACTGCACGGAAAATCTTGTTTTTTTGCAGGGAGTTCTGTACATCACCGACTATAATTATGGTTTTATTTCACGGAAAACGTTTTAGAATTTATAATATATAATAATAGCGTTATTAATTAAACATATAAAACATTTTTTTCACTCCTAAACTATTTGCATGAATTAATTAATTCTAGTCCAAGCTCTACACAATGATGTGTTTTACATCCCTACCAAGTTTCCAAGCTGTAGGTGTAACAGATTTTCTTATAATGGCACCTGAAGTTGTGATATTTTCCCCGTAGAAATACATGGGCCTACCAAGTATTAAATCAGTTATTGTTCTTTGCTTAACAACGAACTCTAGTAGTGTCAAGAAACGGTACTAAATTTGGTAATTCTCAAATTCCTTTTTATTGTATAAAATAGTGTATGAAACGGATTTTAATCGTACATGTTGCACACGAGTTAAAACAAGCATCTGCAGTGACTACCTAGTCGTAACTGGTCTTCTGTACACTTCCACCACTGTCAAAAATGCTAAGGTGCACACCTCTATCACGCACTGCAACAGCATCTCTATTATATAATCTAAAAGTAGTTGCCGGTTTAAAATGCTTTAGCTTTTAGGCCTATTTTAGATTTTAGGCATAATTGTAAAGCTTTTAGGCCTAATTTTTAACTGCCGTTTTAATTTCGTAAGTAGCATAGGGTTTGATACAAGGCCTATTCATTTATGCAACACGGTGTGGAGACTTGATGCTGTGGCAATGGGGTTGTAAGGTGAATTTTCAGATTTTACGCCTAATTTTATTTACCTGCCATTTTAATTTCGTCAAGTAGCAGCTAACGAAGAATTTGGTTCGAGAGTAGGCCTATTCATCCACGTAACACGGTGTTGAGACTATTTTAAATGAAGCTACTGCGTGTCGTTAGCGAAATCCTTTTATTTTCACGGTTGCGCGTTATCCTGTAGTGGTTAAAAGCGATGATCAAAAGTTATTTCATTCAGTTACATTAAGAAAGCAGCCATCTGGGAGCAACACTGTTTTAATTTGCCGTGTTCTTTTAACTAATTGCTGGTCTCAGTATCTAACGGTGAAAACTCTATCTAGTTCCAATCTGGACCTGAAAAGAGAACGGCCAGAAAAAGTCGTTGCTAAAAGTCTTGTCCACCATTTCAACCGTACAAAAGACTGAAGAGCATATTGTTGTAATAAGCAGGGTTCGTACACTTTTAGGTCAATATTTTCAAGGTCTTTTCCAGACTTTTTCTAGGCCCAACTTCAATTTTTCAAGGCCATGTAGGTACCGATAGTGGTACGGCATTTTAAAGTTTAGGCTATACTACCGTCCCCAATTGTCCAACCCAACCTATACCTATATGAACCAACCCAACCTATACTCTCGTCTTTGAGATAGTCTAAACCATGAGCAATGGCTGTTTGCCGTGACGTCACCATGAGTTAGCCAATGACGAACGAGAACAACGGCTGTTTGGCCGTCTGATTGGACTAGCCCAGTCACGTGATATGCACGTCACAGCAAACAGCCACGGCGCGTGGTATATGTTGGCTACGTTGGGTTTGTGCTTTTAAAAAAAAATTCTGTTAAACAGCATAAACTGTACAACAAAAGTACTTACATACAGACTCTAGATGTTAATACTTTTGCGAAATTTGTGCTGTGCAACAGAAATTTGTTTTTAACTGAATAAACCCAACGTAGCCAACATAGACCATCATAAAGACAGGAGTATAGGTTGGGTTTGTTCATTGAATTCTATAATTACCATATCGTCACATATTTAACTACTGGAAATTTTTTTTAACGTAGTCATATATTTAGCAAACACTTAATTTTTCCCCTTTAAATCCTGAAATAACAAGAATCGTACAAAAAAACCCATAAGGGTAAAGGGACCCATCAAGCTTTTTGCTATAGAAAGTAGTGATATCAGAGCCAAAATGGCTGCCACCAAGTTTGTGGTCCGAACCGTGGTCACTCAAGCTTAACTGACACCTCGGGTATTATCAGTTAAGCTTGAGTGTTCACAGTTGCAACGGAAAACTTGGTGGCAGCCAATTTGGCTCTGATGTCACTATTTTCTATGGCAAATATTTGGTGCGTCCCTTTACCCTTATGGGGTTTTTGTTTGATATCACCTCTTTTGGTTGTTATATTATGGTGTTGCTTTCTGTAAGTATTGATTGTGAGCTCCTTATGAAAATATGGTTGTAAATCGTTTTTGAACAGCCTGAAGAAAATTTTCCTTCTTTACTTTCCGAAGTAAAAAGGATGTGAAGTATGGTGGTAGTCCACAACAAATCAAGTACGCACGTTTTTTTTTTTATGCAACTGAATCTAATATTTCTGTATTTTTTTCCCCCTAGAATTCGAGGCTTTTCAAGGACTGGAATTGTTTTTTTTTTAATCCAAGCACTTTTCCAGATTTCAAGCACTTTTCGCCCGTACGAACCCTGCGGAAATAACCGTATTTGTCCTAAAGATTTTGTTTTGTTTGTCCAAGTTACTTTTTCTGGCAACCATCACAATGAATTCACGGGCATTCCCATTGTGTAGCCCAAGTAACTCACCCCATGATGACAGGTGTCTTTCAAATTTTCAACTTGTTTCCGAAGAGTGGTGTTCGATTCTTGCAGGGATTGAAACTTGTTGGCTTCAGCTTGGAGGCCCTGGATAACAAAAAGAAAAGAAAAAATAGAAATGAGCTTGACATTACTCAAATGCAAATTTCAGGTTATTTAATTAAACAAAAATAAGAAAGTCTGGTAAAGAATTTGTCGCATTATCGCCAGCAGAACACAGTTCAACAAAATTCGCCTTAATTGTGTTAGTTAACGAAGTCGAACCCCTGTGTACACAGAAAAGGACTTGGAAATACATTAAAAATAAAACTGAAATTCTTCAACAGTGAGTACCTTTGCAAACTGAAATGAGAATTACCAGCGCATCCCCCCCCCCTTCCCAACTAAAAAAAAAAAATGGCTGGAATAGTCTTCCTTGTTAGTGTCTGTAGGCTACAAAACATGTTTTGTTCACGATTTTACATTTGGGCAAACCAATGTCTTAATGCAAAAAATAAATGCCTTTACGCACGTCAATTGTTTATTTTTTTTATTAATTTCTTTTGAGCTTTAAGTCAGCCGAAGCAATTTAATGCTCGTGTGGCTAAACCGGCTCAATTTCGAACATTACCAGACTTTTTTTTGAGAAGAACAAATATCTGGTAAAGGGAGGAGCCAACCCGGGGATTCGATCTGGGAAACCTGTGATCATCTATAGTCCAGAATTTGCCAGAATAGTTCCCATAGCCACTGAGGAGCATGGTAGTCCATGACGCTACTCTGGCTGCCAATCCTGGTGGGGACTTTGCCAAGATTCCATTTCCTGGGGTTCGACTAGATCCGCAAACCTCCAACAACCAAGCTGAGCTCTCTCACCACTCAGCCACGATGACCATAATTAATAATGCATTAATAATTTATTACCGGAACATTTTGCAAAAAAAAGGTATTTCTCCACGCTCCACAAACAAAACTCCCATTCGTGTCTAGTTTTGTAACACATTTTTTTTTTAATGGTGGTGGGAGAGGGAGAAGAATGTCTTTACATGATCTTGGTTTTCATGGGCAATGGGAAGGGACTTTGGTACTTATGGAAAGGAGAAAAAAAGATCTCTGGATGAGAACTGCGAATACACGATTTAAAGTTAATTAATATACACATTTCCCGGTTTTAACTAAAATGTTAACCTATACATCATTAAGGACATATGATATACGTTGTGTGTGAGCGTTTGTACGTCTACTCCTCTGGAACCAAAGCACCTACAAACATGGGAGTAGGACCAAACGAAAGATAATTAAAATGCTCGCTCAGTATTAGCCTGTTTTCATCGCTGTAACTTGATATTATGACTCTCAAAAACGCGAAAACCCTATTTTAAAACCCTGAAAAAATAACGTTAAAGATTTTTTTTTAACCCTCATGATGTTTGTTCATGACGTCATAGTTTGTTCAAGAAAACCACCTCGAGCGAAGAGAGATGATCTGGAAAAGGATGCCCGCAAAAATAAATTAAAAGAACGACGTGCCAAGGGTGACAAACATTCGTGTTTCTGAAGCATGGTGGTGCGTGGATTGAGCGAGCAGGGCGAGCGATTTTTGCTCTCTCTCAATCTTTATCTCTCACCTTCATAGGGGTTTACTTCTGAAGGAGAAGACGTACAAATGTGCAACAAACAAATCGTATGTTTTGAATGATTAAGATAAAACGCAGGCGCGCTTAGGAATGTGATGGACGAACTGTGAGCAATAATTACAATTAGTTTGTGTCGCAATAATCAGCACATGTTTTTGTGATGCTCTTGGAATCAAAGAAATTACTGGAAGCCTGGATCGACGCGCGCGTAGCTCTCGGATGGCCAGACTGTTGGAATGATTTATGGTTATTATTTGATTATGCAGTGAAGCCTTAAGAAAAACGCGTACTGCACTCTGACCATTTGCTTGATCGTTTTAGACGTGGAATGTCTGTCAGCAGCACAAGAGTTGCAGCATGAAAGCTCCTGGAGCGTAGCGAGACGACGCGGAATGAGCGAGCGAAGCGAGGACTCCGCTAGTTAGTATTATCATGGTAAGAGTACCGAGAGTCTACAGAGCCTAGTTCCCTCAAGTAAGGTCAATATGTTAGCTTATTGCCACGTGTTGTTGATCCACGTAGCATTGTTTATCATCAAGGGCTGTATTACAGAAGGCAACTCAGTTGTGGGCGGTGGTGGTGGTGGGAGGGTGGATAGGAAACGGTTTCTATTTTGCCAACTCACTACCCAGACTTTCCCAACTGCAGTAAGCATCTCCGACAAGGCCAGCTGGGGAGGGGGGACAATGAAAACTCCGAAGCACCAGAAAAAGCATTTCACGATGTTTTATTGAAATTCTGGCTTCCCGAGGGCACGGTTTCAACACACGATGCAAAATAAAATTTAAAAAAAAAAGGAAAACTCGAAATAATACGGCGAACGCCAAGTTTCAATTTTGCCGAATATGAAAGATTTTTCGCAAAGTTGGCGGCTCAGCACCAGAACTGTCTGGATCACTATATTGGAAAAAAATTTTTGGAGCCAATGTTTATTTTATTTTCCGGGGGTTAATCCCTCATGTTTTTATTTGTTTTCACTAGGTAACATCCCAGTGCTTAGCACAGATTAGCTCCTAAGTCTACGCTTTACAGTTTGACGCGCACCCAGCCTTAGCCATGCCACCCGAAGGAGAGAGGTACAATATTACTAGATAAATCCCATCGGAAATTGCTAAGTTCTTTTACATGCCACCATCGACATGAGCACATGACATCAAAGGGCCCTTCTCTTCCCGAAAATGTCAGTGGTGGCCGAGGTCTGACTCGAACCCGGGATAGTATGGCACACAAGACGGGTCATGCTAACAATCACGCCACCTAACCTCTTCTAAGCCTATGCGGAGCCTTGGCGGTAGATGCGGCTAACCATACCCCTCGCATTGCTTCGACTCCGTGCAGCTTTGCACCAAACTACCGCCAGGGCCCCGTGTAGGCTTGGAAAAGGATATGTAACATTACTAATCTATACTGTTAGCTCACAGTTCTTCCAACACTAGAAAGATCTTGAGACGAATAAAATGTGGTACTGGAATGTCAAAATCGGTCAAAAATTGACAAAATTGCGAAAATTTGAGCTGAACTTGCCCCCAGTGATCGTCCTACTGCGAGGATTCAGGAAGGGCTCCGACTTCACAAAATAACACCCTTCCCTCGCCCTTCCAAAATAACCCCCCTTCCCACGGCAACCAAGATGTTGCTAAGGTGAATGGTGCCGTGTGACGCGGCAAAAATAATTGCAAATCATAAAAGCAGACAAACATTTAAATTTTCGGCATCTAATTAGTGCCGTGTTCACAAAATTAAAACGTAAGAATATAAAAATTGGGGGAGAACCTCACGTCAACCGCAATTCAAGATGGCAGGCCCCGCCATAGCGGTTGACGTGTGGGTCTTCCACAATTTTTGGTTTCTTACTTTTTACCTTTATGAACAAGACACACATTAGATGCCGAAAATTTTTAAAAATGTGTCTGCTTTTGTGATTTACAAGTATTTTTGCTGCGTCACACGACACCATTCACCAAATGCAAACTAAATCAACTCACACAATTTTATCGTCGCACCGGCTTCACAACTAACATCTACTACAAGATTCGTTTGAGATCGTTGTTCACTTACGCACCGATAACTTGTTCGTTCGAAGTTATTCTAAAATGAAAAGATAGCGCCGATTTTGGTTTGACCGAACAAAGCTAGTTCAGGAGCCACTATAAGACTGTATCAATGGGAAATATCAAAGATTGATACGATCGCACACAATTCATCGACGAAGGTTACCACGGCAACGACGCTTTCGCCGTCCTGCAACTCGCTTCTGGCTAGCGAGTGTTTTTTGCTAGGCATAAATGCACCCTTACTGAAAAGCTGTACCCACGAACACTCCTGAAAACAGGGTACGTCTATGAACTCGGTGTCTGCCTGGGGAAATTTTCCGTTCCCCATTCTGCTGCTCTGGCGAATGCAAAAAAAAAAAAAGCCTCATTCGGAGTCTCAAAATACTCCAAAACAGCAAACACAATCCCACAGCCACTACTTCGACCATCACTTTCAATTCTAGATTAATATTTGGACCTGACAGTTGTTGACATTATCGTACCGATGATGAGATTTCTGTAGACGATAGAGCTAGCTTCTTTCTTACCTATTTGTGCCAGCCAGGTGGGCGGCCGTAATCTTCTTTGTAGCTCCCTCTCTTCCCCCCCTCACTCCCACACCCACCCCAACGGACACGAAATGAAAGCAAATACGCCCCCGACATCTAGCAAATATACGGACACACGAAACCAAATAGTCCTAAAAAAAAAAAAAGAACCGTAATATTTAAAATTCGAAGCTAAAAATCCTACAGGATTGCGATTACGCCGATTGTTCTCATCATAATAGATAGTAAAATTTGTAAAATGATCTCGCAGCTAGAAGCTAAAAACTAGTCTGAAATTCCAACATGGCGTCGGATTTGGAGTGACCGAAATATTGTTGGTGCGTACGGCAATGTCGAACACTGTAGCACCCGGTGTTTCGTTAAATGAATAGTCCTATTGTCCAACCTAATTCTCCGTTAAAAGGACATTCCTCCCAACGCCATTTTTCTCGATCCTCCACATCAAGTAAGGCCCTAAAGTTCTATTTACTTACCGTTAGTCAATCCCTAGCTAAAAATCCGTTTTAAAATTTAGCGTCTACGAGATTTTCTGTAGAATATTGGTCATTTTATTTACTGCGGGACGCACGTATATGGTCCTTTGCGCGCCGACAATAACCATGACGTTTCATTGTTTCCGATTGTGACGACACAGTTTTTGCGTCAATGCTGTCACGTGACCCGCAATTCGTCTACTAAGCCAGACGTCGTCCCACGTCGTTCACGTGATCACGAGTGACGTTGTAGTGTTAATACGCCGAATGGCGCAACGGCAGCGTGCGGACATGTGACTGCGCGTGGCTGTTATAAGGCAGGCCGGATGTGGCTTTAACTGCTACTTACGAAGTTAAAACGGCAGGTCTAATTAGGCCTAAAAGCTAATCACATTTTCAACCGGCAATTGTGATGGTTACTGCTTTAAGATTGTATAATAGAGATCGCTGTTGCAGTGCGCGATAGAGTTGTGCACCTCACCACAAGAGTGGTTGCGACTAGACAGCTCCTCCAACCGCTTGTTTAGACATCTTATTGTCACGAACTGATATGGCTACACGCATTTAACTAAACGATGTCGTAGATCCCTGTCTAGCTAGTGTTGTTACCATCTCAAAATTGCCTGACACTACATGACACTGTTGGGCGCACCGTTTTCTTTTTTAATGATGCACTGTCGTAGCAGTGCCAAGGCTCTTTTGGATGTGCTGAGGCGCACAACTCTATCGTGCACTGCAACAGCGATCGCTATTATATAATCTAAAAAGCAATAACCATCACAATTGCCGGTTGAAAACCTTTCAACTTTTAGGCCTTTCTTGTCAGCGTTAGGCCTAATTTTTACCTGTCGTTTTAATTTCGTAAGTAATGGAGAATGAGGTTCGAGACTAAGCCTAGTCATCCACGCGGCGTGGCGACGACACTACTTTAAATGAAGCTAATGTGTGTCGTTAACGAAATCCATGTTTTTACGGTTGCATGTTAATGTTAGGGTTAAAATGCGACGATCAAATGTTATTGTCATATACCAAGCCGGGTTTTCAAAATTCTTCAATAGAAGTTTTTCTATACTAATAATCTTTGTAATTTTTGTTGTTGCTATTTCAGGATGCCTAAATTTGTTATAACAAGATTTAAAACACAATTTCAAAAATCAAACGTGATCAAACTTCACAAATTCACAACAAAATTTAGCTTCTTGATTCAATGGTTTTACATTAATTTTTTTAGTAGTTTGTAGAATACCATTTGCTGCTCCACTTGTAGTTAAAGCTCGTTTTTCCACGGCTTCTCGCAGTAGTTACAGTCCCGCATTTTTTTTGTCTTCTATAATAAACATTCAAACCTAATCCCGGGCTCGAATTTTAGGTCGGATAATTTGCTTGTAGTATTTACTTGAATTTTGGCGTTTTTCCTTTTTCATATCACTGCCTTGATTTTTCATATTTTATCATATATTTCTTTCTTTTTTTTCACCGGTAGTATCCCCGAAATTCAAAAACGCACCAATCATATGCGTATTCATAGCTTTAAATTTTTTGGTAGGTCACATTTTTCTTAAAACAGAAATTTTGGGCGTTTCACGAAAATTGGGCAGAAGTGAAGAACTCGTGCTATCATCTATCACAATGGGCCTTTATTTAACCCGCATCCACTTGTTGTCTCTAAACCCCAGAAGCTAAAGAATTGAGGGGAAGAATGTAGTGACAACTTAAAAGAAGGTTGAATTTACGTGTCGATCGTATCGTAGATGATTTGTAAATCACTCAAGTTGGGCAAGAAATTTGAAGATTTTTGACTCTCAAATACCAAAATTCAATCAGACATCATGACCAAGCCATCATTAATCAGGCATCGATAATATTCAGCGATAGCCTAAAATGACGCTTAACAGGACGCGTAGATTGCGACCTTCAGGCTATGATCGATTAAATCTTTTTACAGTATATTAAATCCTGAAAAATTGCTCTGCAAAATTAATGATTTCTTAGTCACGACGTTTGTTAATTTTGATATTTGACAGCCAAAATCTTCAAACTCCTTGCCCAACTTGAGTGATTTACACACCATCTACGCATACGATCCGTATGGAAAATCGATAGTTTGAACCAGATATCGCTCGACCCCTTCCCCGTTTGAATTTTCTGAAAAATCCGTCCCCTTTGGGTAGGGGACCAAGCAAGAAAACGACGACTGCGATCTCCCAAAGGTACAACGAAAAAATTACGCGAACTCGTTTGATGATAATTGTCCTCCGCTGACAACCTTGACAACGGCTGTCAAAAACTGACAATAACCAGGAATCGGTAGACAAAAACTATGTCAGATCCCCTCCCTTCCCATTTGAAATTTCTTAAAAACTCCCCAGGGAAGAGGTGGGGGAATGGATAACGTACTCCACAGAAGAGATCCTGGGTCACCTTTGGAGTACATTCTTTATATTTAAGTCTTCTTAGACACGTTCAGGGGCGTACTAGAAGAGCCGTTTAGACCCGGGACATAACGTAGGTCCCTCTTCTATGGCATTTCGTAAATTTCAACAGGCCCTCCAGTAGCAGCCGTTTTCCCGTATGGCCAGTACGCCCCTGCACATGCCATTCGGTCAGATTTTGACCCATCAGTCGGTTGGGGGTAAAAAATGGCTCACTGGTCCGATACACGCCTTGGATAATACCGGAGAAATTCAGTCATTATGAGAGTTAAACATGTGGCTTGGGTCGGGTAGACCCACTTTAAAGCTACGGCAATGCAATTTTGGTAAGCCGTTTTTCATCGCCGACACTGCCGAAGAGCTGACGTCAGCGGCACAGTTCAAAACGTAACAGTGACAGCACCAATGACATAATTCAGCTCGTTTTGTGTGGCAATACGCACTAGGGGTGGCACAATAATCGATCATTCAATAATATCGCAATAAAATGTTCCGTCGATTATCGCATCGCACTTTTTTCCTGATTTATCGAATTACCGCGCACACCCCCAAAGCTTAAATTGGCATATCTCGGAAACCGTAATACCTAGAAACAAATGGTTTGCGGCGTTGCGTGCGGAATTAGAAGGGCTCTCCAACCAAGTGTGCAATTGCTAGTCACTTTAGGTAATTGGAGAGTTGGTTCAACGCAAATAATATTTTACCATCAAGTAGCAGCACAACTGGCAAACTGTTCTACACGATGAGGAAGTAATGGACAATAGCAAGTGTATTTCTACTCGCCAAATGGCGAATGCCACACAAATCACACTCGTGAAGGTTGCACTGTAAGATTCAGCCAACGGTTATTTTTTTTTTTAATTAACAAAATTAAATATGTTATTCCACCCTCAAAACTTGTTTTATCGAGATATTCTCGATTATCGCGATAATTTTAAAAATTTGATTGGGATTAAACAACATTTTGTATCGTGTCATCCCTATAATACGCACATGTTAAGTAAAGCCACTCCCACTCGGGAAAAAGAAGATTCCACTTGCTGAAATTTGCAACAGCTACCAACAAATCAAATTAAGCGCGCAAATTTTAGACCTACGAAATTGCCCGCTCTCAGCACTGGCTTAACTCTAAAGACGCCAATGTTTTTTTTTGCTATTCTTACACCCACCGAAATGGCCGCCACGGTTTAATCGTTAGGCAAAAGGTAAGGTTTCACTTTACAGATGCTGCTCTGTAAAAGATAACCAAATCTTAGCTATTTTGGGTGTATGGTTTTTC
Organism: Lithobius niger; assembly: GCA_023313725.1. Lineage (NCBI taxonomy): Eukaryota > Metazoa > Arthropoda > Chilopoda > Lithobiomorpha > Lithobiidae > Lithobius > Lithobius niger. The sequence goes on along the minus strand of JAHWFP010161941.1, from coordinate 44,428 downwards.
GCTGCTTGTTTCAGTGAAACAAAATTACCTACCGAATTCAAAAAATGGTCGAAAAGGCACACATCTGAAAAGGCCAACACCGAAAATCACGCAATAGAACCAAAGTACTATAGGACGCCTTATTTACATATTTATATCCAGGGATCGGGATAAAGTAATTGACAAAATCAGTCCTTCATCGAAATCATGACCAAATCATGGCACTTTTACAAGTAAGCCTCGGCATCCTTTGCACAGCAGCAAAGGCTTTGATTTTTGGTGAGGACTGATTCACCACTCGATACAGCACGAATGTGGCTTAATGTACTGTTATAGCGTACAACTCCTCTATTGTCGTATTTCACCTTCTAATTTTTCTTGAGTCCACGTCATCCGAAGCATCTATCGCTCGTATAGATGAACTGATTCAATTCTGAACCAACTTGAAATGCATAAAGGAAGAAAAGTAAGAGGTCTGGTAAGGGGAGGGACAAGTCCAGTAACGGTAAATCTGGTAAGAAGCGGAAAGAAATCCGGCAAGGGTAGGAACTAACATGGTAAGAAGTCAGGCAAGGGGAGGAACAAATCTGGTAAGAAGTCAGGCAAAGGAACGAACAAACCTGGTAAGAAGTGAGGCAAGAAGAGAAACAAACCTGGTAAGAAGTCAGACAAGAGGAGAAACAAACCTGGTATGAAGTCAGGTAAGGGGAGGAGCAAACCTGGTAAGAAGTGAGGCAAGGGGAGGAACAAACCTGGTAAGAAGTGAGGCAAGGGGAGGAACAACCCTGGTAAGAAGTCGGGCAAAGGGAGGAGCAAACCTGGTAAAAAGTCGGGCAAGGGGAGGAGCAAACCTGGTAAGAAGTCAGGCAAGAGGGGGAACAAACCTGGTAAGAAGTCAGGCAAGGGGAGGAACAAACCTGCTAAGAAGTCAGGCAAGGGGAGGAACAAACCTGGTAACAAGTCAGGCAAGAGGAGGAACAAACCTGGTAAGAAGTCAGGCAAGAGGAGGAACAAACCTGGTAAGTAGTCAGGCAAGAGGGGGAACAAACCTGGTAAGAAGTCAGGCAAGGGGAGGAACAAACCTGGTAAGAAGTCACGCAAGAGGAGGAACAAACCTGGTAAGAAGTCAGGCAAGAGGAGGAACAAATCTGGTAAGAAGTCAGGCAAGGGGAGGAACAAACCTGGTAAGAAGTCAGGCAAGAGGAGGAACAAACCTGGTAAGAAGTCAGGCAAGGGGAGGAACAAACCTGATAAGAAGTCAGGCAAGAGGAGGAACAAACCTGGTAAGAAGTCAGGCAAGAGGAGGAACAAAC
>JAHWFP010161941.1:10595-22422 GCA_023313725.1 Lithobius niger | reverse complement strand
GGGGGGGGGGGGGGAGAGAGAAGAGTTAGACGGAGGGAATAAACTTGGAATTGGCCAGCCAGACATGTGAGCGTTAGCAGGTAAAGGATTTCATTTGGGATATCCCGGCAAGTTAAGTAATTCCTTTTGTACGTTTTCATAGCGTTACGGTTTTAACGCTGTATAATTTTGGTTGTGGTGTGTGCGTTCCCATCGCGTGATCCGGAAGTGTCAAAAGTGTTGAGTTATCGACAAAAGTGTGGATTATCCGTAAAAGTGTGGGGTAACTTGATAACCCACACTTTTTGCGATGACGTATACTTCCGCTCACGGTTAACGGGATTTAACCTACGGAAATGTAGCGTGGCGTTGAGTTAGCTTGACGTCACAGCCGTATATATATATATATTTAATTTTTTTTTTTTTAATATTAAATAAAGGTTCCTTTGGGTCAGGTTTTGTGCTTGTCAAATAAAAGAACACGACAGATATTATGCAGTGACAAGCTGTTCACCAGTAAAAAATAATGAGATTTTATAAGATACATCTGATATACTTAAAATGTTGAATTTTTTTTATTTGTTAAATTAAAAATCCAAAATTTTAATGTACGTCCGTTATTAGTCACTGCACACTCTATCACCTTTTTTATCTCTCAATTATAAAAGTAATACAGGCTATGGTGGGTAGTGGATCGTCCCCCCCCCCCCCCTACTTTCCACCATTACTGGAATAAAGTTAAGAAACATAACGGCGTATGAACGTGACAACACATCCTCAAATGCAATTAATTTCAAAAGCGTTCTCCAGCCGACGAAAGAGTAACCAAGTGGGGGGAGGGGGGGGGGGGGTGATGCATGGCGACAAGCAACTTAAAAGAGTGCAGCGGGCAAGCCGAACCTAGTGCGGAGCTTTTGCCCCCAACATTGAATCCAATTACTGAGTAAGCAGACACGGCCTGGCTCCAAGTCTACTATGGAATTTTCCCCCAGTTAGTTGGCGTGTTTTGTAACAAACTCGCGAACGAAGCAGAAAACGGACATTAAAGACCGGCCTTCCAAAAACACAATCACGCGACGGCCCCCTACATGTTGGCTTCGCCACGCTACACTGTGAAAAGAGATACAACGTAAATAGTAACCTCAAGGTCAACTCACTTAAAGGGATATACCTCTCAGCGCCATTTTTCTCGATCCTCCACATCAAGCACCGCCCCAAAGGTCTATTTCCTTGCCGTTAGTCTTTCCCTTGCTAAAAATCCTTTTTTAAATGTGGCGTCTAGGAGATTTTCTGTTGAATATAATGGAACCCTATTTACTAACGATCCGTCACTAAATGATGCATTGCGCGCGTACAATAATCATGACGTTTCATCTCTGTGTGTACATCTACTAATTTTCTAATAATTACCATGAGATTTAAAATTTAATAGACTAATGCAGTAAAAATTAAAATTAATTATTCCGATAGATCGCCGAAGCAAAATTATAAGACACTGAGTGTAGAAAATTATAAATTGTGATTTTAAAATACGAGAATCATTCCGGTTTGTGACGACACAATCGTTGACTTGATTCTGTCTCGTGTACTATTCCCAAAGCCAGCCGAGACAGCAGCTATGCGAGGAACGCAGCTACCACCCCAGCCGACCTTGGCACTGTAATTTCTCGGATGACGATCTGCGCGTAGCTGTAATTTGGCACGTGGAATGTTATAAGGCAGGCCGGGTGTCCCTTTAACTGGGTTTTCAGCAGCGAATTTATACCCTGATCTTGTTTAATCCTTGGCTTCCGAATTTTCAATTATGGATTTTACTGTTTCTTTTTTTTTTGTATTAATTTAATAAACTCATTATTATTATTTTTTTTTAAATTAATTTCTTTGAGCCTGTAAGCCTACGGAAGCAATTTAATGCTTGTATGGCTGAACCGGCTCAATTTTGAACATTACCAGCTTTTTTTTTTTTTTTGAGAGAAGAAAAAATCTGGCAAAAAGAGGGGCAAACCGGGGGATTTGAACCGGGAAACTTCCGATCGTCATAGGGGCCGCAAGATTGTGAAGAATTGGCCAGAATACGTTCTCATAGCTGCTGAAGGAGGGTAGTAGCATCTCACGCTACCCTGGCCGGCAGTCCTGGCAAGGACTTTGCCAAGGTCCTCTTTCCAGGGACTCGATTAGATCCACAAACCTCCAGCAACGATGGCCTGCGCTTATTGTCCTTATTGATATTGGACAGGATGAGCGGGGCGCAATTCAAACCCATACGGCTACTACCTACAAGAACTAGACAACTGACACAAAGGCAATAGACTTCTAAACTTTTCGATCTGTTCGAAGAAGATCTGTGTTTAGGACTGAAAATTCAACGCTGAAAACCTAGTTAAAGGAAAGAAAGATATGGGATATGGGCACCCATATTTTTAGAAATCCAGCCACATTTTGGCAAACAATTCTAGAGTATGAGCAGTACGCATTACTCATTTGCACCTATCTGTCTGTAGCGCCCACATTTGCACCCATATTTTCTGTAGCTCTCGTATACCAGTACAAGAGCTTCAGACAAATGAATAGTTATATAAAAAAAAAAAAAAAACAGAGAAGGAACAGAGCACAAACCAAGCGGTGTTTACTTTTCATATTTATCATGAAACCTCAAAGTAAAAATTCTATTTGTAGGGTACACCATTTTGAGAAAATAGAAAAACACAACTGCCCAGAACAGGACTCGAACCCATATTAGCCAGTATGCAGGTGTCGCAGCCCCCCCCCCCCCAAAAAAAGAGATAATTAACACCCCAGATACGCCTATTTTCATTGCTATGCCTTAATTATTTTCACCCTCAAATAGGCGAAAAACTGCTCCTCAGTAGATGTCAAAGTTCGACCAAGCAAACAAACCACGAAGAAATCAACTAAACCACGTGAAGCTTGGATCGAAGCCAATAGAGTAAGCGGAGCGAAGTCATTGTAATAAGTACGAATAGCTGAATGAAATAAATACACACAAAAAAATCCTGTAAAAGCTTAAAAATAACCTACAAAATCCTATTTTAATTTTGTAACCTACATTTCTTTATTGGAGTCTGTGAGGCCTGCATTAGGTTTTGTTTATTAAAGGTATTGTTATTATTATGTAAAGGTAACACTTGGTTCGATTCAGACAATTTTGACGAAGCTCAAAAAAAAAGTTCCATCACTAGCTTCACTCAAAGAAGTAATCCTCCCGACTGAACTCGAAGGCAGGTCAGTCCAGATCAAAGTACAGGTCAGTCCGGTGCCAACAGGTTATACATGCCCAACAATAATGCAATTGAAGCAATACAAATTAATGGCCATGCCCTTGGATTCATTAAAGTTGGAGGGAAAAATGCTTTTCGCGCCTCAAGTTGGAACCATTGCTGCTAAAGACCCCCAACCCCCTCCCCCCACCAGCGGGGGGGGGGGGGGGAAGCTCCCAAAGTCCAAAAACCTAAAGAAATCCAATTCCTTACACAGGCTTCTAGCGCCAAACGCTTGTAGCTGGACTTTTGTGCTTGCTTCACCGAGCCCGCTTGGCGCTTGCGTTTGTTGGCACTCTGCCCACTTTTACCGTGTACGTATCTCCAGTCAAGACGGCCAAAACTTTCAAATCTGTCCCGGCGCTTTTTAAAAATCCCATCGAATTTCGCCAGCCGGCTTCGACCAAAATCAATAAATATATAAGTGCTGCTCAGTGTCAAAGCCTAACCAGTTTGCATGGCGTGATTTACGCTGTCGAACCAACGGGGGCCAACTGGCGACAACGAATTGTGCCCAACAACAACAGTGTTGGCCGCAATTGTAGCCATAGAACCGGTGGAAGGGCGTGGTTTCGGTTTCGATCGGCGGTCTCGTCTTAACATGCATGAGCCCCCACACCAACTCCCACTCTAATTTTCCAATTGAGGTCCGTCTAGGATCTACGGCGCAGCCTTTAAGGGATAACAAACTGAAGGCAAACAAAATTCCAGTTTAACTATTTTTTGTTGTTCCAGGTATTTATTCAAAATGTACTTCGATTTAACCCTATTTTATACTGACTTACCGGTGCTTGAGATATGCAATTTCCAGGAAAACTTTACCGTAGTAATAAAAAAAAACATTGATGTCCCGGTATGAAGTGAAAACTAAGATAAGGGAAATGTTCGGGTTCGTCGTGATGATAATGCTGCATTGATATACGACGCTTGGATAGCCAGCCAAATTAGGTACGGTGCTGAAATCAATGGTTTCGCTTTCGATTCGTTTATTAAAACTTAAAAGGTTGCAATTTTTGCAAAATAAATTCGTTAAGACTCTGTTTAAAAAAACAAAGGATTTTCTCTGATAACAAAGTCGTAAATATTAAACAAATGAGAGATTTTACTGCAATAAAAAACAACTATTTTGACAAAACACACAGAAATTATGACAAATCAAAAATGGAACACTTGGGAGAAAATATAATAAGGTATCATATACCGGTATGGAAAAATGAATTTGGAAAAAAAAAGAGAAAAAAATATTACCTCCCTAAAATCTTTAACAATTTACTAAAGAAAAATTACAAAAACTGACTAGCATTTTAGTGTCCGCGGCCTATCTTGAGTTCACCGCAGAACGAACACAGATAATCGATTGTACGTTTTCAGTAGCAGAGTGCCTTGTTGATATCCAAGATGGTTACAAAAACAATGGCGGCCATCGATTAAAGCCACCCCATCCAGGAAGACGTAGCCAATCACAAAATACTTGCAGGACTCAAGAAACACCGCGCACACAACAGTAAGGTGAAAAAGCACATGAAAGAGTGGTTGTTTACTGAAAATGTTTCAATTGTATGAATGAATTTTGTTTTTATTCTTTTATTATCTAAATGTATTTGTGAAATTCCTGTGCCTGAGTTAAGCTGTTCGGCATTGTACTTGTTTTATAATTTTGTCGTCCTTTTTTTTAAATCTCCAAATATAAATTGTCTGTTGTAATCATGCTAAATTGTTGATACACACAAGCTAATTTCATGCTTCGTGTCACACTGTATTTTTAATTTTAAGATAATAAAAATAATCTAATTTCCTTAAAATTTAATATTGCGTCTAATGAGGAAGTGAATATAGGAACAATTCAACAGAAATATCGCTAATTATCCTCAAAGACCAAGGACCGCGTCCGCCAAGTTCATTATCAGACCCCTTTGTCTTAAATTCACTTATTCAATACATTCATTGGCTATGGTATTCTATGGAAGCCATGGATGCACGTTTTTTTAGCGAATATGACGATGACCAGGGTAAATAATATGCGGCCAAGCATCCTCGAATTTGTTGAAATAGTGACATAACAGCGTTAGGGGGTCTCTCAATAAAATGGGCCACCCGGTTGAAGGTAAAAAAAAAAAAGTGTGTGTAAAAATCGTTCGTTTTCTAGTTTTTTTTTTTTTGTAACGGAAGTAGTACTGATACAATTTTCTGTCACTGACATAATTTATGTGACAGATCTGGCCGAAATTTGACATAGGGATGGGTCGGTAACCGAAACCGAAACCAAATTTTCGATTTTTACTGAACACGGAAACCGATTCGAATTTTGTGTCGGTTTTTCGTAGACGTACGTAGGTACGGTGTTAGAAAAATCAAAAATTTATTATTTTGTTGTTTTACATTTTTTAAAATAATTTTCATGTTCTACGTATGAATCTCCTAGCCATTAAAAAGAAATTAGTGAAAGAAAATAGTGCCACAGCGTTACATCGTTATGACGCTGCTGAAAGTGAAAGCAGGAGTGAGTTAGACGCTGTTAGAAGCTGTTACAAGAAAAATAAACTAGAAATATCTGGTTGGGGTGGATTGTGGCAAAAACCGAAACCGCAACCGCGGTTTTATGGGCGTGAAAACCGAAACCGGAACCGAATTCAAACGAATGAAACCGACCCATCCCAAAATTTGACATTCAGTTCACATTTCGTTGGTTAACTCTGTCATCACATCCTCGAGTTAAACTTGCTAATTCGTTCAGTGCTCCAACGAGTTACTACAGCGTTGGAGCACTTGGCGTTAGTCTGATGACATTATTTTGCCAGGGGGAAAGGGGGACTAGAGAGCAAAGTGAGGAAAACGTGACCAATGGAAGAACGGGACCTAATTGAATGAAAGCAGAAAGACGTAAAGAAAAAGTAAGTGAAACAAGAAAACCCATGTAAAGTAAGGGGGAAGGGGTACATCCAGACAGCGAAGTGAGGAGAATGGGACAATGGAAGAATGGGACCTCATTGAATGAATACAAAAAAATATTCTAAAACGTTCAGAGCGTTTTAGTAAAAAAAATTCTTAAAATAAGTGAACCAAGAAAACTCATGTCAAGTGTGGTACTAACACAAGTTATAAGCGAGGTGTGGTTCCTAGTATTCGGCTCTGGCGACTTACGGCGCGTTTACGCAACGCCCCGCATTTGCATTCTCGCAGCTAGAAGCTAGAAATCACCTCAAATTCCAACATGGCGGCGGTTTTAGCTCTTCCACCTCGCAACGAAATCAGTCAATAATGCGAGTTCAGACACGACTGGGAAAATTGTTTCGTCCGGAGGAATTCTTTATCTCATTGGCAGGGCTTGTAATCATTTACTTAAACGATGTCGGATTTAGCTAATCCAGGTAGCGTTGTTAACCATGACAACGATTACCTTCGCCATCGCGATTCAATTCTCGCTGCGAGAATGCAAACGCGAGTCGTTGCGTAAACGCGCCCTTACAGTTATGCAGCACAATTTATTTGAATAAGAAAAATAAAAAAATAAAAAACCAATCTACGCAACACGGATCGGATCTGTAAAAATTTGTTACAAAATTAGTAGCAAAACTTAATAACGTGAAAAGAAGGAAGTGTTTGATATTTGACAACGATAGGAAATCCCAATACTGTCAACAGTATTGTTGTTAAGAGACAAACCAAGAGGACCACTGATCTGTACTTTAACATCGTCATTACTCAGAATTCCCACTTTTCTGGAACTCGCTTTGAGAAATCTTCAAACCCTAAAGCGAGTCTCTGAATTTGCTAGCGCCACTTGAAACCAGACATGTTCAAAATACTGATAACGAGCTCTAAAATCTATTTTTGTTTGTGAGGGAAACTAACTACTCTCAAGGTAGGGCTTAGAGTACGGAACCAATGATAGCAAACGTAAAGTTCATCCCACCGATTTATACACTAAGTCGGACACTAAAAAAAAAAAATAGAAATTCCAGAGAAAACACTCTCAAGACTCGTTTGGGGTAGGTTTGACGAAAACAAACCCATATAATGGCGACTCGAAAACTGTTTTAAGTTACGACGGGATTCCCGCACAAGTAACTTATAAGAAATTTATTTTTTTCCTGACATCTGATGAATGATGACTGAATATCAAAGCAACCAATAGTTATATTTACTATTCTGTATTTGACCACACATCATGACTATACAAAATGTGTTTTTTTTTCTAAATTAATTTCCTTGAGCCGTAAATCAGCCGAAGCAATTTAATGCTTGTATGGCTGAACCGGCTCAATTTAGTTGCGTAACTAAATCTAAAGGCTGTCCCGTTGTGTTGTGTATGTAGCTCGTATGTTTTTTTTTTCTTATTTTTTTCCACGTAAACACTTCTGCAGTAGGCCTGCAGCAATTGAATTAAAATATGGTACTGGTACATTTACACCACCAACTTCACTAACTTTTCACTTTCATGCGATATAAACAAAGTAATTTTCGATTTTTTTAAAAAACTATTTTGAACAGGATAAACATTCTTAAAATCCATCGAAGTTACTTTTTTTTAGATGGTGCGGTTTTTTTTTTTTTTTAGGTTTAAACAGGACGGAAATCCTACGAATGCAAACCTATGTCAGACTGCCCGATCTGGGAATCGAACCAACGACCTTTGAAGTGAAAGGCCGAGGTCCTACTACTGAGCCATACTGACATGGCGTAAGGAGCATCATTTTTTTTTAGGGGTATCACTTTTTTTCCCCACAGTCCTAGCTGGTTTTCTCGCGCAAATTTAGTACGGTATAACCACGTCTCCGAGATGGTGGCTCACTGTGAACGGCGAAAAAGTTGTTACCCCGATTGTCAGTTGAGAAAGAACTGTTATACACTGGTCGCACAGCAATAAGAACTACTTGTTGTTTTTTTTGTGAATCATCACTATTATACAGATTTCCCTTAAATAATTGTTCAATAATTTCCGTTCACTTAATTTCTCCCCCGACATTTGTCTCCTACCTCACAAATCCCCGGCTTTCCCCTGGTTTTTCCCAGGGTTCAGAAATTTTTTTAATTCTCAGTTTCCCTGACATTTCCTCCAGGTGCATCCACTGGCAATTTCCAGGTGTTTACAAAATGTATAGTCAGGGAAACACGCAGAAACTAATGTCTTTATTAATATTTGTACAAAAATAATCCAATAACCCAGTAAATAGCTGTTTAGAGACTAGTCCAGACGAGACTAACCGCATTTTCATCACAGATGTTGTTAAAAAGTCTATAGTGTCCACGGCCTATCTTGAGTTCGCCCCAGAACGAACACAGATAATAGATTGTATATTTTGGTGGCAGAGTGCCTTGTTGATATCCAAAATGGTTACAAAAACAATGGCGGCCGTCGATTAAAGCCGCTCCCTCCAGGAAGACGTCGCCGATCATAAAATACCTCCAGGACTCAAGATGCGCTGCGCACACAATAAGATTTGGTTTATTGAAGTTACATCTAAAATAGTTGAACATATTAAAGCGCAAATTAAAATATTTGCTGCTAGCCTGGGATTTTGTTCTGATCTGCTAATTCACTGGAACTTACAGATCAGACACAAAGGCATTTTTTTTTCAAATTTCCCCGTCTTTTCCCCGATTTTCAAAAAAATTCTTGTTTTTTCCCCTGAAATTTCCTTGAGATTTTGGCTCTATTTTCATTTCCCCTGTGATTTCCAAGTAGCTTACTCCAGGTTTTCCAGACTAACAACGCAAAAAAATCCTCCAACTCCCACAGGTATCCCAGGTTGTGTGGGAACCGTGGGTGAACCAAATCTAACCATTTTCGATAACTATTATGCTTACCTAATCGTTACCTTAACCACGACCACTCGTCACATGTCACTATTAGTTAGTCAACCCCTGTTGGCGAAATGACAGGCAGCCCATCACCGGTTACCAATATAGTAATGCTAGTCGTGGATCCAACAACCGATAGGCTTGGATTTTAAGGTTGCTTTGCTGCTTGGGGTCGTAAAATGCGCTCACCAACTCTACCATTCATCGTCATTACTAAAGAAATCAACCTCTATTGTTCAACAGTGAAAAAGTTAATACGCGATTAAAAAAAATAACGATCTTTGTGAACCTTTTTAAACGTCTTCCTCTCGCTAACGAGCAGGCGTAAGAGAGCTGAACTTTTTTTTTGTACAAAAATTAAAAATCCAAAGACGCCACGTGACGCGAGTGCTTTTGGGCGACGTTTTGTACGTCAAGTCTTTTATTAATGTTAAGTACATTAATTTTTGGTTAATTTCCATGAAATTTCATGTCTGCTTAATTTTTTTTTTTATATTTGAGGGGTAATATTCCTGAATGGCCTTACCCAATTTTCTTCATTTTACGAACTGAAAATTTACAAGTAAGGCACTGAAAGTTATGTTGAAAATTTGAAACGTCGATTTCGGATAGTATAACCGAAAACTTGAAATGAGGAAAACTGAAAATGAAATGAAAATTTTTCCCAGACAGACAGCGGTGGCAGAAATAAAAAATTTTTTTTACTACAAAAAACACAAAAATCAGTAGATCCGACTAAAGAAACAGACGAACACCAGAAGATGCGACTAACAAGTCAGACGAAAAAGTGATAAAACCAAGATGCTAGTAAAAAGTCAGGCTAAAACCAGATGATGTGACTGAAAAGTCAGAAAAAAACCAGAAGATGAGACGAAAAAGTCACACTAAAACCAAAAGATGCGACTATCAGACTAAAACCAGAAATATGCCTCAAATCTCAGACTAAAACCAAAAGATGCGACTAAAAAGTCACACTAAAACCAAAAGATGCGACTAAAAAGTCACACTAAAACCAAAAGATGCGACTAAAAAGTCACATTAAAACCAGAAGATGCGATAAAAGTCATAAGACCAGAAGATGCGACTAAAATGTAACACTAAAGCCAAAAGTTGTGACTAAAATTTCAGACATGATAAAACTGAATAAAACCAGCAGATGTAACAAAAGAAAAATAGGACTGATAGGACTGCATGATTTAACCCAACAATGTCGTCCGAAGTCACGCCACCATGGCAACGGCAATTTTGCCATCCCAGTAACCATAATCATGATGGCGTTACAAGAACGTTGCGTAAATAAGCCAATCTCTGAATTTCAAAATACCGCTTGAAGAATACACACACAGTTCTCGGGTTGATTTATGACTGCCGACAAGATGCAACCCTACATTTTTCCTCATGCGCTCCCTCACCCCCCCCTCCCCCCCAATCGTTCGTTCGTTTCTAAACCTATCAATACGACCGATGCATTCGTCAAGTTAGACATTCATCACTGTCATCTGCATCTCGGGGCTTGCCAATTTCCTTTAAGTGAGACATCAACTGACACGCAATTTACTTCATCCTTTTTTTTTATTTTCATCATTTGGCGATCAAGTTGGAAAGATTTTTGAAATTTATCTCGAAATTCCAAGGTTCCTCTTCCGAGCACTATTCCACTCAAAAAAAAAAATGTAAAGATGTTTTATGATGACACCGCGTGAAAAAACAAACCAAAAAAAAAAAAAGAAAGATGAGAAAATTGCAGCAAAATTACAGCAAGAGAAAAAACAAACGGCCTTTTTTTTTTGTTCGTTTATTTACGGAAATATTACAGGATGGGAAAAAAAAATATTTTGCTTCTCGGGCATTTTTCCAAGCCCATAATGTCTGGATGCTAACTTTTTATTTACGTTTTAAAATAGCTACATACATACGCTAAAATTTGTTTCCTTTGATGGATCCGTCGATATATTGTTGAGTTTGCGACCAAACATTTCTAAAAATATTTATGAACTCCACCTCAAAAAGAAGATAGGTATCTTCGTAACGTAATTCATTTAAACACACCATTTGGACAGTTACTTTTTTATATTTGGCTCTAAATAAGCTATTTTTTCAGTGCGTCCTTTGCACTGCCACTATCATTTAGACCTACCAGTAATCATCACTGAGATTAGGTACCTGCTGAGAAAAACTGAGCAGCCTCTATGTCTGGTTAGAACTGGAGGTCAAAAACCCCCATGCGTATCCCGATTGCAGCACCTCCTTTGCGCTTCTACTACATTTACCAGTAATCACCACTGTGATCAAGTGAGGAAAAATTAAGTCTCCACGTTTGGTTAGAACAGGAGGTAGAAAATCTCACACACATAGCTTAAGTGGTCAGTACATCCTTTGCGCTTATACCACGATTTGACCTAGCAGTAATCACCACTGAGGAAAAATTAAGTCTCCATGTTTGGTCAGAACAGGAGGCCAAAAGGCTCCCCCGCCTAGCTTAAGTGGTAACCGCATCCTTAGCGCTTATGCTATGATTTGACCTAGGACTAATCACCACTGTAATTAGGTAATTGCTGAGGAAAACTTAAGTCTCCATGTCTGGTTCGAACTGGAGGTCAAAAAGTTCCCCCGCTTAGTTGCGCAGTCAGCGCATCCTCTACTATTATTTAACCTAGCAGTCATCGCCACTAAGATTAGGTCACTGCTGAGAAGAATGAGCAGCCTCCACGTTGAAGGTCAGAGTTGAAGCCATAAACCTCCTTACGATGTTGAAGGTCGGAGTTGAA
>JAHWFP010161940.1:89890-133463 GCA_023313725.1 Lithobius niger | reverse complement strand
CATTACCACTTCACCTTTAAATGGGCGTAGAACGGTCTCTATCTAAGCAAACAATTTTAGCTTAGATATCAGAGGGGCTTAGATGTTAATTCGAAAATCATCATACACTTTTGCTACGCCATTACCACTTCACCTTTCAACGGGCATAGAACGGTAGAGCTGGACCATTATAAGAACAAACGGGAGAAACCAACTCTGACCTCACATTAGGGTGGGCAGGTAGAAAGCTGGTGAGGGAAAAGGTGTAGTGCTACTTCAATTACCATACTGGATTTTCACCTTCCATCCCTATGTGGGCATTAAGTTGGACCCCACTGTTCGTTCTTATAACGGCCCAGCTCTACCTATCTAAGCTAAACAATTTTGGTGGTTACGAATGATGGAAAGAATACGTCCCCACCTTTCAGAATATCCTAATCTTCACTTTGGGCTCACTTCAGGGCTCGCTCGACCTATTGGAAACGATAGTGTTCTGATATACTTGAAATACGATGTTGGCATTCAATGGTAGCTTTTACGTAAAAGATGTATATCACCTTTCCTGTCCATAATCGTGTATTGATCGTTTTTGTTTCACATTATACTTTTGATTTGTTGACAGGTTTTTTTTGGGGGGGGGGAACAAGTCGCCCCTTGGGGGGATTTGAACTTGCTATCAAAGCTATTTTTTTTCATGTACCCTTCATGTGCATCCATACCAAATTTCATGCTTTACACAGAAAGTGAACAAGTGAAGTGCTAAGCTGCCCTACTATAATAGGTCTGAAACGGAATTAACTCAACATTACATTGTTGTTTTTTTTGGCCACAACGTTTGCTCAGACGGGCAAAGGGTATATGACCTTTTTTGTAGTAAACTTTATATTGAACATTTTGCTTACCGGACTTCTTTCTATTGGATCAGCCATTCAGAAGTTGTATGAGAAAAACTGATTTTTGGGCGCCATTTTCCAAGATGGCGGCCGGAGCTCACCTCCAATGGATGGAGACTTTTGGTATGTTATTTAGACCTTTTCATTAAGTGTGTGCAAATTTTCACGACTTCTACATTTTTTTCCACTCTATATCCTAAATTGACTGGACCATGAGTTCATAAAAAATTCCGTAGGAACGAAACAGAACTTAATGGACTAACGGACTTAATGGACTAACGGAACTTAATGGACTCATGACAGGATTAACAATCATAACACATTGTTGCCGAACCATTGTCGAACATATTGTACAACTCAACATATTAGTACAACAATGTGACGAGTCGTTTTGAGTATTGACAATGTTCTTACCAGTCCGGAGGCTGGTCTCCGGGACTTGCCAGTAGGTAGCAATGTAGGTATGTGATAAGTTGGGTGTGTGCTTAATTATTGCCTTATGTGTATCAGTGTATTAGCAGTGTATTTATGTTTCACCTAGCTTATCATGAGCGCATGGTATGAGACAAATAGGCCCAAATAAAGTATAAAGAAGAAAGAACGATGCTCCTGGAAGCGGTTAACGCTCGCTTTGAACCCTTTTTTGAATGACGCGCTCCTAAAAATACAACAAACAAACAGCGACTATATTTACAGTGTCATTAACCGTGCCATTGTTGGCGGGAGTGTTTCTCGTTCCAAGTCGTTCGTAAAACTCAATAACTGCAATAAATGCTTTACTTATTTATTTTAATCAAATTTAAATCTTACCTTTGGGTCTTGCTTCAGCGCCAATAAATCCATTATTTGTTTATTTATGTTTTCACATTTTACTGTTAACACATTTTTTTCATATTTTACTACGGGTCTTGAAGGAATAGTGCACTGCCCCTATCCCCCCTCCCCCCTCCTCCTTAGAGTGCTACTATCCCTCCAGAATGAAGAGTCGCTAGGATCGATTCATGAGCGACGTGAAGCTGATCCTAGCGCTGACTCTTCATTCCGGAGAGATCAAGACCCGCGCCGATACAGACAATTGACTCCTCCAGAACAAGGCTCAATGGATATTCTTCAAGATCGTCAGATCACTGCAGATCTCCTTTTCAAACCAGGATTCAGAATCAACTTGAAGATGTCTCGTCTGATGTCTTTTATCTTCCTGAGTGCTCTCTTCGAGATTGATGCTTTCACCATCTGCTCGTCGCCAGAGAGTCATCGCTGTCAAAGAGAATGTTGTCTGTCTTCTAAATCACCAGAAATACTCAATAGAAACACTCTGCAGAGTCATTAGCATCCTGGATGCAGCTGCGAACCTCATTCCCTACAGCAGTTAGAGAGTTTGCGTGCTACATTGATACAGAAAGGCTCACTGGTAACCAAGACCCCAACCCATATCAAGACACGATGGGGATTACGTCTGAATTTCTGGCTGCAGCATTCCTGTGGTGGTTCAACCCCAACATACGCTGCTTCAAGAGTCCCCATCAGAGAAGCGGACCCCTCCAAGATTTTTTACCGTGCCTCGGCCACAAGATGGGGTGACCAAATCAACAGCGCTACTGTCACTAGAGTTTGGAATCAAGAGGAATGCAAGCTTCACATCAGAACCTGTAGCTACATATTATGCGTCACTTTCAAGACTAGTTGAAAGAAGAGATGCTTCAAGTGCACATTGATAACACCACTACTGTTGCCTACTTGAACAAGGGAGGAGGGACGCATTCAAATAATCTTCATCTTTAAGCACTCGTGGAAGTCTTCACGTTAGCCATTCAAACATGAAGCTTAAGACTTCATCTCTTCACATTCCCGGAAACTGGAAAGTATTGACGGACCAGCCTGTCAAAATAAGGCATAGTCCCAACATCACAGTAGACCCTGAAACCTTCAGTTTACAAAAAGATATTCAGCCGCTGGGGAACCCTGATGATAAACCTCTTTGACACAAGCTGAAGGGTCTTCCTGGATCCTCAAGCATGGGCAACGGACACTCTAACAACCTCACCAACCAAGATGTTCGCCTACATCATCCGTACCTCCTTCTACGACAGATCCTGGGAAATATCGCAAAAACAGAAGGAACATTCATACTCATCGCCCCAGATTGGCCAGCACAACCGTAGTTCATTCCCCTTTTGGAGCTTCTGATCAACTATCCCAGGTATCTACCAAAGAACCATGTCGAAGGCCTTGGTGAGCCTGAAATCATCGACAAGGGAAGTTTGTTCAGACACTTTATGAAAGGAGTTGAAGGCCGAACGAAAGACTTTAATGGTGGACGTGTTCATCCCAGAAGAGAAAAATGTGATTAAAGTATTGGCTTAAGAGTTGGAGCCAAGGGATCAGTCTGGCTTCATAGCACCACTTGATACTTGCCTTCGCAGATCTTGCATTTAATCCCTCGGAAGCAGCAGACGATGCAGCTGGCAACTTGCTCAGAAAGGCCATCTGCCTCAAGGAGTAGGGGAATAGTAGCACGTCTCGAGTAGCACGTCTCGAGCGTCTGACGGCCTTAGCTGGCCGACAGTTGTAGTGGCCAGCTAAGGCCGTCGGACGCTCGAGCTCTCACAGCCAATAGAGCTATCTCAATCGGCTGCGAGTCAAAATCGAAGAGTGACATCTGTCGGCATTAATTTCTGCGCGTTCCAGCAAAACAATGGCGGTCTCCGTATCGTGTTTTGGTAATGCAATAATTAAATTGTTGTATCGGACGTACGTAACGTATTCTTACCGCAGTTCTTGTGTTTAGTTATTGTGTTTAGTTATTGTGTAAGTGATCTAAAAGTAAAGCATGCATGTCAAAATGGATATAATTGCCCTTTCAACTATTGCAGTAGCCGTTCTAATTCAAAGAAATAGCTGTAATCAGGCTTAGATTAAAGACGAAGATGTATCTTTTCGAACAAAGGCAATTACAACGATTTATATTAATTAAAAGCTAAGCTACGACTGTTGTTTCGACATTGTAGCATTGTGCTTTTTGCGTCACTTTACCACAAGTTCCATCTTTAAACTGCTGCAGTAGCCGTTCTAATGCAGGTAAATGGATGTGATTAGGCTTAGATGATAAACGAAGATGTATATTTTCCAACAAGGGTAATTAAAACGATGTATATTAACTATAAGCTAAAATAAGACAGTTTTCCTACATTATGGCAATATGATTTTTGTGTCATTTTACCACAAGTTCCATATTTAAACTGCTACAGTACC
This sequence comes from Lithobius niger, assembly GCA_023313725.1. Classification (NCBI taxonomy): domain Eukaryota; kingdom Metazoa; phylum Arthropoda; class Chilopoda; order Lithobiomorpha; family Lithobiidae; genus Lithobius; species Lithobius niger. The sequence goes on along the minus strand of JAHWFP010161940.1, from coordinate 129,339 downwards.
CGTTCTAAGTCTGATAAATGAATGTGATTAGGCTGAGGTGAAAGAGCCTATGAAAGAGCCTATAAATATATACATCTTTATCTTTCATCTAAGCTTAATCACATCCATTTATCTGGATTAGAACAGTTGCTCAGCAGTTTAAAGATGGAGCTTGTGGTAAAATGATGTAAAAAGAACAGCTCTACAATATAGAAATACTGTCGTAGCTTAGCATTTAATTCATGTAAATCGTTTTAATAACCCTTGTTGGAAAATATAAATCGTCGTCTAGCATCTAAGCCTAATCACACATATTTATCTGAATTAGAACGGCTACTGCAGCAGTTTAAAGATAGAACTTGTGATAAAATGACACAAAAAACACAGTGCTACAATGCAGAAAAAACAGTCGTAGCTTAGCTTCTAATTAATATAATTCGTTTTAATTACTCTTGTTGGAAAATATACATATTCATCTTTCACCTAAGCCTAATTATAGCTATTTATCTGAATTAGAACGGCTACTGCACGAGTTTACAGATGGAACTTGTCGTAAAAGAAGCAAAAATCAAAGCGCTATACAATGTAGATAAATGCCGTTACTTAGCTCCTAATTAAATTAAATCGTTTTAGTTCCCATTGTTGAAAAAAATGTATTTCATCTTTGATGTAAGCCGAATCACTTCCATATATCTGACTTAGAACGGATAATGCAGCAGGTTAAAGATAGAACTTATCGTAAAACAACGCAAAAATTAACGCGCTACAACGTAGATAACCTGCCGTAGCTCAGCTCCTAATTAAAATAAATCGTTTTAATTACCTTTGTTGGAAAACATACATCTTCACCTTTTATTTAAGCTCAATTATGTCAGTGGATCTTAATTAGAAGTAATATTGCAGCTGTTTACAGGCAGGAATGATAATACACTTACGCGCTATTGTATGTATACTAGCGTACATAAACGGCCTAATAGAACTTAAATGAAGAATTTCGGTCACAAGGGCTAATTTTACGAAAACTATAAATAGGATCTTTTTTTGTTGGAAATGTTATTATAAACATAATTGGTAACAGATTTGTTTTCATTCGGATGAACGGTTTAGATGCTAGAAGGAAAAAACTGTTTTTTGGTGGCCATTTAGTTTGAACGTTATTTTGAATTAAGGGCTTCGGAGGAAAAATTCGACTTGGCACCAGACAGATTCGGATTCAGCATGCGCAAGTTAGGATAAAACCGCACGGTGCCGAGATGTCTCAATATTTGCCAGTAAAAGTTATTTTGGGGGTTTTATCTTCCAGTATATCCTTGTAATAATGCTGGACCCGATTGAGCAGTTAAGAAAAAAAGGCCGAACAATTACTTCCCCCTCCTCACGCCCGCATTGCGAGTGGACTCTTCCATTCTACCAGCATGGTAAATGCAGCCGGCAGGGATCGGTCGATCAACTCACATACGGCTCACAAACAATAAGATGGGCACGGGCACGAAAAATGTCGGGAAAAGTATCGGGAAAGTGTGCCGGGAAAAGTGTGTCTGTAAACTTAATTTATGACCAGTTCCGCGCATAGCACAGGCTTCGTCTAGTTACACATAATTACGAAGGTGTTTCGTTCTCACCATTTTACTTATGACGTCATACAGGAAAGCTACACCACTTCATGAGTCTACATTCACCCTAGTGCGATCCCTAGGGGTATATCTGACATCCTGCATTAACGGAATTTTTCTAGCTTTCGGGTAAACTATCTCGTGAGCTTGGCTGGTAGACTAATTACCAATTTACCATACAACATCAATTTTTATTGTGATAAATGAACGAACTCGACATACATTTTATAGGCGTATTTGATCATTTTAAGTCATCTTGAGCCACAATGCACCAGTGCATATTTTGACATAGTATTCTCCTAGTTTTTCCCTCATCCTTGATGCTGCAACTATCGCAGCATGATCCGTCCAATATGAAGTTCCGTCTTGAGCCAACAATGCATCTGAGTATTATGCGGTTCCCTCGTCCTATCACGACAATCACAGCGTGCAGAGTTTGAATGGTTGTTAGTGACAAGTGTACATTTTTAACTTATCACAGGCATTGTTATAATTAGTATAGTGATCTGTAGCACAGCAATACTATATGTATTATTGGTGTAAGTACCAATGTATACGTATCACGAAGAATGTACACTTTTAGCGAGGAACGGACAAGGACCATTGTTGTAACTGTACGGTTAAGTTATTTATACGGAGACATTGCAAAATGAAAATGACTGTGGAGTTCCATCTTGAGCCAACAATGCATCAGTGTATTTTTTTTGGTTCCCTCGTTTTATCACAACAATCACGACGTTTAGAGTTCGAATTTATTATTATTCGTGATAAGTGTACATTTTTAACTTATCACAGTCATTGTATAATTAGTATAGCGATCCGTGGCACAACAAGGCTATTTGTTCGCGTAAGTATCCAATGTATACGTATCACGAAGAACGTACGTTTAGCGAAGAATGGACAAGGACCATTGTTGTAACTGGACGGTGCAGTGCTATTGTATAGTTGTATTGTATTAAGGCGCATGACCTAGGGTCAAGGCCTAAATAAAATCAATCAATCAATCAATTGAGTTATTTATACGGAGACATTGCAAAATGAAAATGACAAACGTATGGTAATAAGTTAGTTTTATTACGGAGCAGTTACAGTATAACTGTTTTATTACCGTACAACATCAATTTTTATTGAGGTAAATGAACGAACTTCGAGGCTCCGCTAACCGACTAACGCTGAACTTGAACCCATGAAAACACGAGATATACAACCCACACAATGCTTCACCCAATACACACAGCAACTTTCATTTCGTAAGTTCTTCTGAGACATTCACAATCGGCTTCTTTAAGTCTATAGAGAAATTAATATGACTGGCCCACCAGTAGCTAGGTTAACTAGCCAGTCAGTAACACAAAGTCAACGATATTTGGTAGCAATTTTTTCCAGAAAGAGTCGTCCGACGAATCAAATAGGACGTAATGCCCAATTGGCCAACAGATTTACGGCCGTTTTGTCGCATGCAAGTATTGTACCCAGTTGCTGGTTATAGTCTACTAGAGGAAGCCCGTGCTACGCACGGGGCCGGTCATGGATTAAGTTTGCAGACCCAATCCCCCCCCCCCTCCCGGCCCCACTCCCACTCCCAACCCCCACACTCCCACTCCTCACTCCCACTCCCCACTCGCACTCCCAACTCCCCACTCCCATTCCCAACTCCGCACTCCCACTCCATTTTCGCACACGCTGGCTAAGAAAGGCTTTCATGGATTAAAATTTCTTCAATTCAATTTTTGCGCACACTGGCTGACAAACGGCGATTTTTGTTGGCCTCAGTCACTTAATCTGCGCATCCAGTGGCTGAAATCACAGGATGCACCGTTTAAAGAATGTGAGCGCTGAACCATCATCTTTGATTGTAAACGACTACTTTGCAAGATAACAATGATCAGCCTCGTGCTCAGCAGTGATTGTTGTTGTCCACTTTGAAACAATTCAGCTCAGCTGTGAAAGCTTTCATCTGCGAATGAAATAAGCCATTGCATCGTTTCCAGCTGCCAATTTCGAGGCCGAAATTAACAACGTAGCTTAGTTTGATTTAAAACTATACACATTTAGCTGAAACATGGATTCTTTCATTTTGCCCATCAACAATCAACGGTTTGGACGATAGTTTTCAATCCTTAGCACGTGCACCAGGAATTGTTAGGCACCGTAGCAAAGACATTACACGTGCACGAATACAATGAGAAGCGATTAAAGTGATTGTTGTCCTTCCTGTTTTCCTTTAACTTTCCTTTTATCAGCTCAGCCGGGATCCAGAATTTTTATGTAGATAAAACCTTTGCTCCAGATAAAGACGCATGCTTTCGCTTGCCGCCTTCGTGCAACAACAAAAAACATCAACAATGAAACATCAACAACTTAGCGGCGATACACTAGCACGTGTCTTGATTCACTCACCCAAAACGACGAGATTGCGGCAAAACTGGAACACAGATTTCAAGGTCCTGATAAATTAATTAAGTGACGCGTCTGGGCATTCAGCTAGTAGAACCGAATTTCTGCAGCGGGTCCTACCACACTCAAAGAGTGCCAGTCTCAGCACAGCCCAAACAGGATAGTCCAGAAGGAAGTACTGGACAGACCCTCTTGCCACACCATACCGACATAGAGGGGACCCTCATAATCATGGCCATGTAAGAAAGTGTGCCCTGTGCGTAACCCAGAGATAGAATACAAAAACGAACTTGTTTAATGCTTAAGGTAAGGTTCAACTGATCCGAAGTAAAAACAGCAAAGGAACACAAGTAAACTTTCCTGTAAGGTTTCAGATACTGCAGTGCTGTACTGTATAGTCCACGTGAAACCATACTGCTACAGTCAAATGTTTTTTTTTTTACCATTTTTACTTTTGCACACGATAGATCAGCTAATAATTGCTGCATTTTCCTTGGCTAAACGACATCGCTGGATAGTGCAAATCCTTGAAAACCTGAAAATGTTCTGAAAAGTAATAATGAAATTCCATGCCTGGAAAAGTGCTTGAAAAATCTTTAAAAATGTCATATGTATCGCCAGTAGGATTTGCACAACTTGGGCATGTCTGGACTCGGCAAAGTTGGCCCACGCTTTTCTGTTAGCCAATAATATCATTGGACTAACGTTATTACTGCCCGAAGGTTCAACATTTGTCAATGCCACTTAACACGACACAATTTCAATTTTTTTCAAATCAAGGACCTAAGGGATATTTTTGTCCTCGATGTTGAAACACCTTAAGGAGACTTTTCCGTCAAAATCTGGACATTCGAAATTTTGAAGGGGTCTTGAGACCTCAAGACCCCTTCCCTTCCCCTTCCCTTACTAGATTATACTACGTGTGCCCTGCTGTGAGGCTACGACCTGCACTACCTAGGCAAGCTACCTGGCCTCACGCAACAGCAAAATGAACGGGTCCTCGGTTCGAGTCCTGCACTGGGAACAGTCTTCTCTCTCTTTCTCAGCGTGTAACTGTGTATCCTTCCATGGGCAACTGTAAATACCAATTGTGATTCAATGCGTTCCTATGAATTAATTGAATACAGAGTTTGTAAATCCTATAACTTGTTCAATATCAAGCCAAGTTCAATATGAAGGACTGCAATAGCGGCCCTTACACAGCCTCAGCATGAATAGAACTTCCATGTTAAGTGTCAAACTTTGAAACCCTATACTTCCCCAGAATTGTCGTAGACCATCGGTATTCGAGGTCGTGTCGTTTTATTTCACAGCATTAAAAATTTTAATGACAACAATCGAACATTTAGGCCCCCATCAGCATGGCCACTTCTTGTTGTTTTGGTACTCTTTGCCCTCACTTGAAGATCGGACCAATGAACCGATTTTCGTGTTTTATAGGTTAAAACGTAGGAATGAAAAAGGCCTATGGCATTTCAACACTATTTTAATGTGATTACAATATCCTTGTTGTTGGGGAAATTTTTCTCTTACATGCAGAATGCACCAATGAACTCAACTTTTATAGCTTAAAATGTAGGTATGATGAGGCCTCGGGCCTTTTGAACGTTATTTTGAACGGAGGCAATAATCTTGTTATTGTTCGTCTTGCTGGGGAAATTTTGCCCTCACTTAGAGATCGAACAACTGAACCGATTTTCAAGCTTAAAACGTAGGTATGAATAAGATGTAGGCCCTTGGAACGCTATTTTAATATGACGACAACAGGCTACCATTATCCCAATTCTTAAATCTGGTGTTAAACACGAACTGTACAATCACAGGCCCGTATCCCTTTTGCCCGTCGTTTCTAAAGTGATCGAACTGTGTGTTAAGTTTAGACTGACAAGCTTCACAAACAAATTTGGGCATCTATCCAAGAAACAGTTTGAATTCCAAAATGGCCTCATCATTGAAGATGCATTACTGAAATTTACTTGTGTGCTCAATAGCTCCCTGGACGTAGGAATATGCCCAGTAGTTATTTTTCTGGACATACAACAAGCCTTTGATAGGGTACATCATAAAACTCTTCTTAAAAAATTGTGTGCAATTGGCAGGGACGTGCACACAGGGGGGGGGGGGGGGCTCTAGACCCTGCCCTCATGGCAAAGTGCCCCTTTTTTTCTGTAAAAAGTGCCCTTTTCGGTGGAGTGGTGGTGTAAAACAGCCTAAAAAACGCAAAAAAAGGACAATAACGGTTAAGAAAGTGGTGCAAAGAGGGGCAGAAATAAGTCCCACAAAACTGAGGGGTAAAAAAAGGTTAAAACACCAAAAAAAAAAAAGACCCAGAAAAAAGTTTGCCCCTGCCCTCTCGGTGGCCTGTGCACGTCCCTGGCAATTGGTATACGAAGTGTACCGCTTCAGTGGTTTAAGAGATATTTGACTGAAAGAACCCGACTTTTTCGAGTCTCACGTACGTACATGACTCAAAACAATTAGACATGTGTTCCCCAGGGCTCAATATTGGGCTCAATTTTATTCCTACTATACATTAATGATCCTGTAATATCGGTTTTAATGGTTTACTTTTGCGTTTGCTGACTATACTGCCTTGCTATATCGATACTGACAATACTGCCTTGGGCGCATGGGTAGCTGGAAGCAGTGCTGGAGCAAGAGGGGGGCGAAGGGGGCGGCCGCCCCGGGCGCTGAAAGGGGAAAGGGCGCCGAAAATGCTGCCCTTCCTCCTCCCAAACAAATTGGGAAAAAAATTTGAACTTTAATAAATGCTCTTTTGGCGAAGCCGAGTCTAATTGATCTTGAAAAATTATCTTGTGGGTTGTAGCAGTAGTTTTTGATACCCTCTGACTGGTAAGAAAACTCACAAGAACATGAATTTGGCAACAAATAATTAACTTTTGGCCAGGAATTTGGGACTTGTTCACAATAAAAATGTTAAAACACTAAAAAAAAGTGAGAGCTGCCACATATTGTGGACTTCACACAGCCAACATATTGGAAAACCGTTCAACATGACAGCTGTAGGCCTATGAAGTCCACAATTTGTGGCAGCTCCCTTTTCTTTAATATGTTAACATTTTTCGTGTGAATAAGTCCCAAATTCTGGGCCGCAAATTAAATAATTGGTTCCAAATTCTTCTTTTTGTTAGTTTTCTTGCCTGTCAAAGGGTTCCTCTAACACTAACTACAATTGTAATCCTTCAAATGTAAACACATATTTTTGTCTCACGCCATTCATGTCAGATTCGTATGTTTTCAGTGGGTTGGCGTTATGTATGTGGCACCGTGATGGGTTAATTTTTGGGTAGATTTGAGAAGAAGCGTGTGGGAGGGGAAGGTTGCTATTTGGCGTGTGAGAGGGGGAGGTTGCAATCTGGCGCGTTACTTCATTAGCTACTGGTAATAGCGATAAAGCGGGCGCTCAATGAGCTACTGGCCCCGGGCGCTCAAACGCCTTGCTCCGGCACTGGCTGGAAGTACTGAAGCATCTTGGTCCCATCTGGACATCTTCGACTTCTTACAGACCCGGGTTCGAGCCTGGTGGAGGGAAGTGTAGATGTACGTGTTTTTCTCCGGTTGTTTCCCGTCCGTTGCACGAGGGTTTCCGGGTACTCTGGTTTCCTCCCTCATGCTGTAAAAAAACAACTGTCATGATGGTGGTACCTTCCACTTAACATCTGCCGCTTGGGCCTTCAAAAAGCTGTAAGCTTATTGGCCGACACCTTCTATTGTAATTATTCTATTCTATATATTTATTGATTCGGCAGAGAAATCCTTGCAAAAACTAAATTGTGTTCCGAGTATTATTACGAACAGGTTTGATCGCAACAGGATGGTCTTAAGTGTCAAAAAAAAAAACTCGTGTGTGGGTTTTCTGTCTTAAGAAAAATCTAAATACTGATGATATGAATATTGCGTACATGTTAAATCATGTAAGCAAACGAAAGACTGCAGATATCCCAAAATCAACAGGGCCTCCGAAGTTAAGTACCTAGGTCTAGTCTTTGACCGGTACTTAAGGTGGACATAACATATTGACTACCTTGTAAAGAAATTAAGAAGGGTCTTGCACATATTTTATTACCTATGTAAGATTATTGTACGCAAAACGATGGTCGCTTTTAATGCTTTAGTGAACAGTGTACTGCAGTACGGCGTCTCATGCTGGGGCATAAGTTTCACAAATTCACTACCTCTGCACAAAATGCCGAAATGGTTGGTAAAACTGGCTTTTCGGAAAATCAGGTCACCCTCAATGCCACTTTTCAGCGAATTAAAAGTTCTCCTACTGAGGTCTGTTTATATTCACAAAATTGTTTACTATTATCATAAGGCATCGATCATTATCTCATCCAGTTACTAGCTGTCATTTTACGCATGCCATGAGTGATCGTAAGGTAATTGTACCTAAGACTAATACTGAGGCTGCTCATAAATATTTTACATACATTGCCCCCAAAATATATAACCAACTACCACATTATGTAAGAAAGAGTGTTGTGTGCACAAATTTGGCAAAGATCTCTGATCATGGCTGCTTTGTATGGACGAAGAGACTTGAAATAGGTCCAAAAGACATGATATAGGTACTTTCATTAAAAATTATTCTTCTACTATCATATTTCGTGTCTCTTTGCCGAGGATTTACCCCTCTTTTTTCCAGCTGCGCTGAGCAAAAGTGTTCCACTCAAGCAGGACTTTTGTTTCAGATGGTTTTTCTGTATTTATTTATTGTATTTTAAAATTTATTCAGATTGAATGTTTGTGTTTTCCTGACAGGTAACAAATCTATTGCATAATTTGTAATCACCATGCGAACAATGCATCTCACTTGACAATTGTTGTTCTTCTTGTTCTTGGGAAAATTTTGCTTTCGCCTTGCTATCGAGCCAGTGAACCGATTTTCAACTTTTATAGCTTAAAACGCAGGTACTAGGACCGGGATCATTGGAACGCTATTTTATTGTCACTGATTTAACTCATATCGCGATTATCTCCTATCAAAATTCTGGCTATTTAATTTGCCTGAAATACCTCCAAGGGGAAAAAACTGATATTAGAAGATATTAGGGGAAAAAAGCAGACATTATTTGGGGGAGGGGGGACAGATGTACATACGGATGCTGGCGGGAAGTTTTATAAGGCTTGCATCCGTATTTTATACACTTAAGCGATTTTGTTTAACACTACTAATGTTATGAACTAAACCAGAAAAGAAAAAGAAGACATTTTTGTGGATGGCAGCATTGGTGACACGATGAGTGAGCAATGAGCAACAATTCACGATTTGCTCTCTATTATTGGTCTTGGCGGCTGAGTGGCGAACGCAGAACACAAGCACTAAAAATTGCTTCAGCTTACACAACTCTGTAATAGCGCACAACTGGCTCTAAAAGGTTTCGGGCTGATTCTCAGTCAGGTAAGGCGTGGGATTCGAAACGGCGTGCGCTCGGTTTGGAGGCCAGAACTCTGACCACTTGGATGCTACTGCACTTTTGTTAGCGATCCCCGAGGACACGTAACAAACAGGGGCGGATTTAGTGAGGGGGGGGGGTGCGCAGGGCCTCCCCCCCTCTCCCGGGCCTTCGATGTAAAAAGGCCTTCATGGTAAAAAGGGCGTTCATTTCCCAAGCATCAGTAGTAAAATAGAACTAATAACAAAGAACGTTGTTGGGTTTCAGATGGTTTCGGCTAGCTAAAAAAAAAGTCCCAAGAATTTGGGGAAGACAGAGGGCCTTGCAGGGCTTTGCCCCCTAAAGCTATTTCCTTAAATCCGCCACTGCTAACAAAGCTGGCGTTGCACACGGGGACTTTAAAATCGATCCTTTGCCTATGGTTAAAATTATAGCATTTTTTGTTTCTCTTTTTTTTTTATTTTTAACTTAGGCCAAGGTAATTTCAAGGTTTTTTTGTGTCATAATTATAGTGTAAAAGCTTTTTTTTTAATTTACATTTTTTTTAGTGTAAAAACTGTGTGATAAAACTTACTCAAAACAAAATGAAACTTTATTCTTGACAACTTTTTTCATTCAAGACGATCGTGTCGACGAAGAAAAAGATCGCAGAAGTTCAGAATATGTAGTGATATGAAAAAAGATAGATGGAAGAAAAAAAGAGCATGTCATAACGAAATATACTATGTCTTCTCGACGAAAGATTTGAGAAAAAGGATCTAGAGCATGCCAATTTCAAAGCAGAAGACATTCCCTGGAGCCTACTGGTTTAGGGCCACGGCGGCGCCGGGGAGACGGTCTTTATTTTTCCGACCCCTATCAGCTATCCGGCCGCAATTTTCGAAAGAAAAGGGGTGGACACAGCACACACTTCCACCCTCCTACTCCTCCCCTCCCTCACAACCCTAAAAAAAAACACCACCCCAACCCAGCCGCGTGTAGGCCATGATCCTCTAGTAACAAAGACCTGATTTAATTTTCAATACGTAGACAGTCACGTGACTTGCCGTCGCGCCGCAAACACCCGCGTGTCTGAAAGGGTTGTCTGGCGCTGAACCCGTTCGATGCCGGGAGCGTCCGAAAGGGTAGTTTCCTCCCAACAGGCATTCAATATACTATTGGGGTGGTGGTTGTATTTTTTACAATACGTGAACTCTACCCATCCCTGTACGTGGCTCGACTCGCACAGAAGGAGACGACTAGTTCATGTGCGGTGTTTTTTCATTCGTTGTTTTTTTTTCCCCATCCCGCTCGCTTCCATCCCTCCATCCCTCATTGGGAAAGTGGATTCGTCCGCGGCCGTGGCTCGCGTTCTGCGTTTCTCCTGTCTGCTGAATGTTGTTAAGGCGGTGAACGAGGACGTATTTTGGGGGCGCCGGGATCCATCTCAGCCGAGGAGTGGGGTTTGGTTGGTCTGTGGACTGGCGATTTTTAATTTTTTTTTTCTTTCGCTGCAATCCAAGGATGCCTAGTAGACAGATTCTAGTAGACAGATTCTCCAGTGATCGCTACCCACGTATCCTAAATTATAACATCTGGACTGACCAGCAGCAGCAGGATCGGCGAGTGGATGGCTGCTGAAGGGCTTTCCCGTCGTGACCCTGCCTCACGATCATCATCGATCTGTAGAAGCGACTTCCAGAGCGGACCTCGACTTCCCGTTGCAGCCGTCTTTGCCCGCCCCAACGTCCGCCCAGCGAAGGCCGACTCGGCTTTTGCGGCGGAGTTGACACCAACGCCATTTTACTCCTCAGCTGCTCAGAACTGCAAAATCGTGCCACCATCGTTAGGCTTATGATGTGGCGGTGGCTCCTCCACATTTTTAGCCAGCCGAAATGCCTATTCCCGATCCTCCATCCTGACCTGAGAGATATATAGACATTTTTTTTTTTAGTAACGAAACGAAAGAAAACAAGAAAAAACATGAAGGACAAGCCGATCATCATGTTGATCTTCTTGACCCTATCAGCAGGTGAGTTTTATATTTACAGTCGAATTTCAAGGACTGTCGATGATTGAGGGTTTAGCATATTTGCACGTGCATATTAACGAATAATTTAAAGGCGAAGAACTAGAAATGGTGGCGCATATACAAAACGAAGACGTGCCATTTAAAGATTGGAGTTGGTTGTTAGCAGATGTGTGCGATTAGGCTTAGACACTAGACATGAGTCACTTGACGCCCGTCTGCCTAACCTTTCGGTTTTTTTAGGCTTAACCCCAGCTTGTAAAATTTTGCATTGCTTGCTGGCGGAAAATTTGCCTGCGTGTCTGTCTGTCGGTCTGTCTGGTCTCTGTAGCTGTATGCCTAATTTCATAACGCAGTTAATCCTCGAGTGGGTAGGCCTAACTAGCCGAGCATTGAATTAAAGTTAGGCTTTTTTTTTTTTAGCTGACGTATCAACACGCAAGCCCAAGCTCTTATTTATTTGTTTTTAACAATAGTTATTCTTTTCTACAATTACAAAATTCCTGTGAGATTTCTGTTATCAAAGTGTTTGGCAGAAAAACGAAGAACTGCAGGTCTAGTGCCTAAACACTACTATTAAAAAAAATTTTTTTGGGCTATTTGGAGTGTTAGCCTACGCATATTTTGTACAATGATTGTGGTAATTAGGCCCAGGGTTATTAGGCTAGGTGTATGGCTCAAACACCTAATAATCCTAGATTAGGCCATTGTAAACACTGGTAACTCCCTCTCCCTACTACCACTCCTCACTGCTATCCTTGTGGAATTAAGAACTTCTAAGAACTGGGGGGGGGGGGGGGGAGAATTGAAAATGCCAAACTATTGAGGACCTCCAACCAAGACCCTGAAAAAAAACTTGACCCCTTACCCCCTTCCAAGGTCCAAAAATAATCTCCCCCCTTCCACTCCACCCCAACGCAAAAAGTAAGCTTTTCTTGTCCCATTTCAGATTAAGTGTAGATGATTTTCTCAGGCTAACTAATTTAAAAATGTAACATTTCGTATCAACAGGTTCCCAGTTGTGGGGAAAACTAGTTATGAATGTTGTTAAAAATATTCAAAGAAGTATTGTTTAAAATGGCACTATCACCGATTGAAAGCAGACGAAATCTGACATCTATCGCTATGTAGTACTATCTAGCTCTTGCTCGCACCAAACGAAGGAATGCATAACGGCATTTCTTTTAACGAAACAAACAAGCCACGACATCCTTAATTATTGAGTGAAAATTTGGTTCGTCTTCGTGCACCTGGGAGCAAGCTCTGAAGGTTAACAATATCACTGCCGCTAGATGGCACCATGGTATTTTCGTTCGCATTTCAATCGGTGATAGTGACACTTTAAACCTGGTTAATACTAATTCTAGTTTGAGATTCATGACGGTAGAACCTTGGATTAATAACTAATTGATGTAAGGGATTCGTGTTGGCACTAGGCTACTACTAAAAGGCACTTCGAGTCAGCATATCCATGTTCTTCCAACACGTGCAACATGAAAAATACTCCATGGTGCAAAGCCCTTTTTAGAAAAAGTGGTTTAAAGAACTATTCACTGGATGAAACTAGAAATAATGCCAAAAGCGTGTAAAAAGCGTGTTTTTTTTTGGGGGGGGGGGGGAGAGGCAAGTGGGGTCCCAGAAGCGACAACTTTTTTTTGAAATTTTGACTGCTGAAAGTGCCATTTTATTGATACTTTAATACTGGTGTGTGTAGCGTCTAATGTAGTAAGCATTCGTAATTAGTTATGCATGACTGACGTGACCTGGGGTCTAATCCCTTGGCATCGTTTTCCAGTTTGATATAACAATGTGCTTGTATTAATGTCATATCATTCGAGCTCATATGGCTGTAGCATTTACTCATGTTACCCTATCGAAAAATGAATAGTCAGTTAAAAGGAAATATAAGATAAGGTTATTATGTGCATATACATGCTGTAATTATGTATGGAAGCCTCTGTCCTCCACCTACCTTAGTAAAACATGTAGGAGGCATCCATACTTCCATGGTACAACTCAAGCTCTGGAATTCAGAATCCCAGTTTTAGAGGAGTTTGCAAGATACAGCGTAATACAGCATTGCTATTGGGTGATGGTGATGGTGATGCCAAAATATTTATTACTGGGGCGACTTTCATAACTCCCTTCAGTCAACTATTTATCTCTATACATGGAGGCTCTGCTACTCCCATTGACTGTAAACAGTACTCGATAGGCCAGCCAGTCTGCTGCGACCTGTATGGAATGGAAAAATGCCCGTATTTGATGAATACTCAGTTTGTTTTATGCAGCGCCGAAGTCCAAGGTTTTCACTTAAACCTGTGAAATTTCGGCAACTTTTACTCGGTTGTATTCTTCAAGCAGGCAAAAAGACTAACAACCACTCTTTCCAACCTTTTTCCTAGAATTCATCCTTCGCTCTGCTTCCTAGTAGGCCTTGAGTCGGGCAGTATTGGATGTTGTTGGTGCTGCTCACAGTCAAGTCTTGCTCATCGTCTATCTATTCGTCCGTTGAAAGTGGAAAAGGTAGGAAACTTTTCTAGCAAGCTTCCAGTCTAGTAATGGCCAGGAAACATGGTGTCACTCCAACTGATACCAAACTGCAATTGCTGGAAAAGTTTCCTTCCTTTTCAAGTTTCAACCGTCAACTGATGAATACATAGACGATGAGCAAACATGGCTGCGAGCAGCACTGCCACCAACAACGTCCAGGGTAGCTGACTCAAGGCCTACTGTGAAGCGGATGCAAGGTTGAATTCTAGAAATTCGATAGTTAGGAAGAAAATCGTTGTTGGAAAGAGTCGTTGCTAGTCTCTTAACTGCCTGGAGAAGACAACCAGTATAAGTTGCAGAATATTTGTAAGTTTTGAGTGAAAACCTTGGACCTTGGTTCCCCATATTGCTAACTTTGCAGGTTGTGGATATCCATTCCCTCTCCAGACACGAGGTTTAAATCTGTGTCTTCTTGTTTAGCCTCATTCACTGAGAACATTTTGCAACATGGTAGATTAGGTTTACTGAATGTTGCAACCTGTCACATGGAAAGCGTCATGGAACGGAAGCACCATATCAGCAGTACCTTCTTCCTAATGTAAACAGCCAGCAGAAGCAAGCGCCTTTAAATAAACCTTCACTTTAATGTCAATCTTTAGTTGTTCATTAGTTCATGTTGGCTGCTGTGTACTTGGTATGGTGTATTACTTAACCTGCTAGTTTTTGCTACAGGCTGTGGCCCTAATGCTCGTCCGTCCTTTGCCGTAATCAAATAAAAGTTGACAAGGTTTACTCACGAATTTTGTTAGACTAGGTTTACTGAATGTGAATGTTGCAATCTGCTGTCACATGAAAGCCTACTTGAGAGTAATGGAAGCAAATACCCAAGCAGTACTGCGACCTCTTCCTAAATGTAAACAGCAAACTTTACAACCGAACTAACTTCCAAGCACCTTTAAATAAATCCTTCACTTTAATGTCAGCCTTTTTTAGTTCTTCTTTAGTTCATGTCGGCTAGAGTGTACTTGATAGGGTATTGGTGAAACTGAGCAAAATCCAAGGACTGATCCCAAACATAGATAGGTACGTACATTCTTTTTGGGACATACTGCAACCTATCGGACACAAAAAGATTTATTTAATCCTTTTCCCTGGGGCTAAATATTAAAATCTTTATCTTGATTGCGAAATGGTCTAAATGTGTAGCCAAACAAGGGCTTTTATAGACCTTCGGCAACACTCTTTGAATAAAGGTTATTATTATTAAAAAAAAAAAAAAAAAAAAAAAAAAAAGTCATGGAGACGGATCCTACATTTCTGTCTATGGATAATATCAACTTAAATCAAACCTCATTACGTAGAGGGGACATACGACTACGCCAGACACAAAAACACTTATTTAGTCATTTTTCCTAGGGCAATGTATTAAAAAAAGTCGTGAATTTGGCTCGGTCCTCGTTTTACCAATATTGCAGGGACAGGGCCAAATCCATGGATGGACCCATAACTGCTTTTCGGTCTTCTTCAGTTAAGTGAGTTTTGATTCCCCATAGGGAAAAAGTTATGGGTGTGTCCATGTTGTGGGTCTGTCCCTGTTTTACCAATACCCTACTTGGTGTGGTGCAGCCTATTTCTTCACCTGTAAGTATTTTTTTGCTGTTTACGCAGTCGCGCACAATTCCAAAGGAAAAAAAGATACTCGTCAGCATAATACCTTCGCAAATGTTTGATAGTCAGGGTTTACTGGGGTTGGAGGGGCTCAGTTCGACTGTCTTCATCAAGCTATTGCACCAAACGTTTTTTTGGTCTTGGATGTTCGTCTGCTATTCGATTTTGAGCTCAAAGTCGAATTGCAGACGAACACTCGAGACAAAAAAAGCCTTTGGTGTAGTAGCCTAATAAAGACAGTTGAACTGAGCCCCTCCAACACCATGCAGTAAATCCTGACTGTTGAAAAGACATTATGCCAACGAATATCTTTTTCCTTTGAGTTGTGCGTGACTCTGTAAACAATGAACCGAGTTTTGAAAGTAAGCATTGTGTGGCACAAGATGGCCTGATGGTTAGCATGACCATCTCATGTGTCAGAGGTCGCGAGTTGGAGTCCGCCCCCAGCCACCCTGGCATTTTTGGGAATATAGAAGGGCCCTGTGATGTCTCATGCTCATGTCGATTGTGGCATGTAAAAAGATCTGAGGAATTTATGATTGGAATTTACCTAGCAAAGTTGTCCTGTCTCTTTCTGGCGCTATGGCTAACGCTGGGTGCGCGTCAAACAACAACAGTAAGCAGTATGATTTTGTGAGGCCCTAGCGCTCTTCCGTACTTTGCCATAGGCTAATCAAATGAAAGTCGTTCCCTACCCTTACCCTACCACACTAAACTCGAGCCAAGTTTAACAAGAAGACAGAAAAACTCAGACAATAGTGGGAGTTTTGCCTAATTACAGACTTGCCAAACAAATAATTTACCACCATCAGTTTCACCTAAAGTGCATGGACAGGGCCGCAGCAAGGAATCCCTCGTGACACAATTTCAGCTTAACTAAACTCTTTAAAAAAAACTTCCTTCAAAAATTCAGAATACCACAAATGCTTTATCAAGTTTTGATGTAGTACTGCTAAAAAAAAGAGGTAGCTTACATTTTATTATGTTAAATGCTTAGTTAGCCTGTGCACATTTAAAGAAATTTTTTTTTTTTACAAATTCTGTTAATATCTCTTAATCATTGGTCAGATCGCCCTGTGTTTTTCGATCAATTTGTCTTGTAAGTTGTAAATCCCGATTAGCGAGTTATCTCTGTGCGATAATGTTATTCGTTAGCCCACCTCCCCACCCCGGTCGATAACGGGACGTGCCTACCAGCCTATGCATGGAGACAATAATAATTTTGTTGTCTGCCGATCAGTATACTTTGACCTGCTGCTTGTCTGTTGATAGTTATTTCTAGTGTACAGTTTTCGCTGATGGCTTATTTCCAATTTACCTTTATAGTTAACCTTTGGCTTTGAGCTGTTTAACTTCCTCTTGTTGTATAGTTCTGTTCTTGTATCTACTTTGGTAACATGGCAATAAGCCAGGTACTAGCACTGTTAGGTTTAGTGTCATGTGGCAATGGTAAAGCGTAATTATTTTTCTATGGCCTATCATTATTATTCTGCCAGTCTGTACCGCTTAGTTTAAAGGGAGTTATTTTCTTTACTGAATGTTGCGTTCCCTGTATTCAAGTATCCGGCAGTTAGAAAAAAATTAATATTTACTCAATTTGTAGCTGTATAATTTAGCAGAAGAGATCATTATTTCTTATTTCTTTATTTTATTTGAGTCACCTAAATGCAAATTGTGAGATGTGCTCTTACGCATGTATGTGAATGTACATACCTCGTTGTACTTGCAATAAATTTATATCAAAATTTAGCAGATCACCTACAAACAACCTTCACGAATGTGAATTGTGTGGTACTAGCCGTTTGGCCAGTAGACATTAAAATGCACTCGCCATTGTCCATTACCTCCTCACCAAGTAGAAGAAATTTGAAATTTTGGTGCTACTTAATGCTTTTAATATTGTTTGCATTAATCTATAACTCTCCAGTCAGTGAAAGGGGCTAGCAACAATATTGCAGTCTTGGTTGGAGACCCCTTGTAATTCTCCACACAACGGCACAAACCGCTTGTTTCTAGCTAACACGGTTACCGAGATATGACAAGTTAAGCATCGGGGTTTGTTAACTAATCGCCATTTGGCAAGTAGCTCTAAACTCCAAGTCGCCAAATGCTGAATTTTCCTTGGCGAGTGGAGACCAACATTAGTGAAGGTTACCCACAAATCTCCTGGCTGGTAAACAAAACAGCTCAACCCAACTTGCGACATTTTTGGAGTATCCTACTCTACCAACTCAACCCACAGCTAAAATGTTAACGATGGTTACCCAGTTCGAGCCGCTATAGAACAAGCACAGCAACTCGTACATCCGCAGGCTTCTAGCCCTATCCACCAGAGAAAATTAACCAAAATGCTGGTAATTAAATCAGAAATAGAGGTCCTACTTATTCCGTATTTCCTTTTTGGAAAAAATTTGTACAGATTTTTTGGCACTTTAACTTTGATTTTCAAAAATATTTACTTGCTTGCAGAGATGTAGGCTACGCAACACGAAATTATTACAGTTTATTTTAAACCAGCGAAATTTCCAAAACTACTACGGATTTTCTTCATCAGGCAAAGGTTGCGGACTCGCACGCACCACCATCCCCAAATCTACTCCCAACGGTCTGCTATTTTCGAATTTCCCCATCTTCTTCTTGCTTCACAGTGGGCCTTGCATCAGCTCTCCCAATTGTCGCTTCCACTTCTCGTGTTAATGAATCGTCATCCACTGTGTAAGCTGCTAGGAGAAAATTTTTCCACTTCGTCTCGGGTTGCCACCAAGTTCTGGGGTTATAATCTCAGCTATGAGAATGAGAAAGCAATGTGGGATAAGAAGTTAAGGAAATAGCAGCCATCAGCCCCATTATAGAAACATTGGATAGTTTAAACCCCTTTTTTCAGAGCTGCAAAAGATGTAACGTGCCAAATTCTCACGTGTTCAACTGTTAAGCAATCTGTTCCAAGAACTCTCTGCTAAACATATGTAAAACAAATTTGCATTCTTTGTAAGTGACACAGAAAGCACTTTTGCACGTTACTATAGTTGAACAGCACTGCTCGAAGGATAAGATCTGGGCTCAAAAAATTCATTGGGTACCGTGTTAGTGTGTTTTATGTCAAACTAAAACTAGTGTAAGGGCTGCCAAGTTAAGAATGGGTCAATGGCCCTTCAGAGGAGACGTTACGACCAAAGGTAGTTTTGGACAGCAGACAAATCATTTGCCTGCTACAAATCGTTTGCCAGCAGACAAATCATTTACCAAGTATTAGTTGGTAGGTTTATAAACAAAATTGTACCTTTGTTGCTAATGTTTTTCCTTAACATCTGAAGTATTAGTTTGGGGTGGATTAACTTAGCGATTGTTTTGGTCCGTTGCTATCACTCCTTTGAAAGGCCAAAACGTTTGGCGGTCTTTTTAAGTTTGGTGTTTGATGGTTCTGGCTTGTTGATCGCATTATTTCACCAGAAATATCCAACTTTTTTTGTTGTATTGGTATTTTTGGTAGTGTGCTCCTGTTGTAGGCTAGTAAATTATTTACTGAGCTGCGTGCGTGTTCTGCTACTGCAGCCCAAAGCAGTCATAGTTGAAAGTTAAGTATAGTGGATGTTACCGGTAATACTGATTACTGATATCATACTACTGAATTCGACTCGTGCCGGCCGCTACGGAAAAGCGTGCTAGCTTACGCCAGGGGATATTCCTCGCGTATTATCCTTCCACCTGCACAAAAGATCTTTCTTCCTCATGCTGCTTCCCTACGCAGTTCTATTGTCTGCAAAGATGCAGCAAAGATGGCCGCTATGAATTTTTAAATGTATAATCCAAAACGAGCTGCTCAAGGCTCACTTTCATTCGGCGCGCGCCCGGCATGCAGCCAGCATGAGACAAATTTAGTACTGTGAAATCGGTAAGGCAACAAACATCACGAAGCCTACACTGTGGTGCACCTTGCCTTACGTGTACTGCAGCATACTCGTTCAATAACTGCCAGCACAGTCATTGACCGAGCACCAGCGACTGTGCAGGGAGCGAGTCCAACTGTTCAAACCAGTTGGAACCGCTTTGTGCATACGGTCTGTTGTGTGATGTGATTCCTTGGCGGCGGTCAATTGTTCAGATAACTATAAAAGCTGCGATTTTAAATCTTTAGTTGGTGTTTGGGGGGTTCACCCTAACAAGTCGAACCTCTGATACTAATAGGTCGGAACAAGCCTACACTTTTGGCCAATTCCTAATATGTGGTTCTCTGTGCGTAATCCCCTAGTACAGCTGCACAATAAGGTTCATAAATTGGAATACAGTTCTTAAATTTACTTCCAACAGAGTGGAAATTCTCCATATTTCGCTTACTTCCACACTCCAGATAGTTCCTTACCTAGCTAATTTTCGACTGCACCTTGCTGCTTCTTCAAGCTCTTCGAAGGTAAGTTTATCTTCTGTTTATATTCTTCGTTGTGTACACGATCGCCATCCAAGTTTGTATCATCGCCATCCGAGTTGATCGCGATCGTGTTTACATGTTTACGAGAAAGGTTGCTAAGCTCGGTTGGGGTATCAGTAGGGAACCCCATACAGAGTTGGCAGATTCCTCGCTACCAACTTACCTTCGAAAAGCCTGAAGAAGAATGCAGTCGAAAATTAGCTAGATAAGGAACTATCTGGAGTGGGGAAGTAAGCGAAATATGGAGAATTTCCACTCTGTTGGAAGTAAATTTGATGCAGTGTTCCACAGTAATGAGCGTCAACGTTACGGACTTTTTTGTGAATAGAGTTCTTGAACTTGAAACTAATCATCTCTTCCCTGAGTACTTACATATTTTGGGGGCCTGTCCAGGATATGACCCAGGAAAAATTTTCAGATGGGATGTATGCCGAACAAACCCAGGTAGGGAGTCAGGGGGCCACTGTTGGTGTTGGCTTTCCGGCAGGGTCCGTAGCAAAGCCCCGGAAGCTGAAGCATTTTACGGAACATCACTGCAGTAGCAGGGGCCTGGAGAGTACTTTTTTTTCATGTACTCTCAAGGGATTTGTTTTGTATTATGTATGACATGATTGAATTCGGTTCGGATGGTGGGAGCAGGTATTGTCTCCGTGTGGACTGATATTGTACGTTATAAATAATCCGAAAGGTGCACCCGTACAGGAAAGGAATGATGTTTCGGAGAGTACTGTAGTCTGTTATCAAGTATATAATAATCTTTGTCGTAAACGGGTTTTATTCTAAGCTCGATAGCGAATTGTAGTACTCCCTGAAACATGTTTATATATTTATGTATGCACTTCTTGCTTTATTAAAACATTAATGTTTTGGTGCTTTTTAATTCATCGTAAACAATTAGGCTACCGCATTCTATTCACAGGTCTCCTGAGCAGAGGATAACGAAGCCGCCTAAATTACTGCACCAGCAAGGGTTAAAACTAATTTGTTACTTAAGCGTCTGCTCATCCTGTGACATCCCTAAGAGAATACAACATCTATCTAGACCATCTCTATAATTAACTTTTACCTTGCGATTTATTGATTATGACGTTAAGTTCAGGTTGGTTGGTCAAGAAGCAAGTAGTTACATGTGTACGAGAAAGGTTGCTAAGCTCGGTTGGGGCATCAGTAGGGAACCCCGTACAGAGTTGGCAGATTCCTCGCTACCAAGCAACCCTCTCCAATGTCGGTCGCCACTCGCCATTTGGCGAATGGAAATCAGCAGTTGGCAACTTGGAATTTAGCCTTACTCGCCAAAATGGTGACAAGCAATACCCAATGACACTCAAAGAGCGATATTTCGAGAACCATACAAGTTAGAGACGAACGGTTTGTGGCGTTATGCTCAAATTTTTAAGGGATACGTTACTGCTTTTTCTGCATTAATACTGGTGTTAAAGGAAATTTTACAATTTCGGAAATGCATAAATTAAAAAAACCATGCATCATGCAGGATGTATTTGGTATGTGGCGAGTAGAAATTGTGAAATGGCGAGTGCGTTCTATGGTCTACTGGCCAAGTGCGACTGCAACTGGATTGTCATTCGAGAGGGTTGCTACCAAGGAAGCTGCACATATTTGGTTTAATTCCTAGGTCGTGGCTGGGCTTTCGTTTCAGGTTATTGTACGTTTTATTCCCACAATGCAAAATATAGCCTGTTTAGCCAAATTAATTAGACAGGACTTTTTGACCCTGGTGATATTTGAACGTTAACTTTGCAACCCTTGTAGGCACATTGTGCATCTCGAAAAAGTCCAGTTCGACTGACATTGAAACTTTGCCGAAAATTACACCGTGGTTATGACGTAGCAGTTGTCAACATGTGATGCTCTTCAGTGTTCAGTTAAACCCATCCAAAGATGTAGTTTCAGAGTGTGTGGTAGTCCCAAATGGGATTCCTGATTTCTTTTCCATTAAATTTCTGAGTTGTAACTGGCAGAATTAGCATGCTACATTTGCTCAGTCATCAGTCCACATTTGCTCAGTGTGTTGCGTTTCTAACGTGATGTAGAAATAATTTTGTTGTAGGCACTATTTCTTGTTACGTTCGCTAAATTCGTTCGCTTGCATGGACTGTCTTGTATGCTTGGATTCCCTACACATTGTCTCCTTATCATTATTTTGTAAAGCAGTATGCTTATGGTCTCTGTTTGATTCAGTATGTTTGTCTGCTTGTCTTCCCTTCAGCCCGAAAATAACGGCTTCCCTCACCGGGGACACGTGCACAGGCCCCCGAGAGGGCAGGGGCAAACTTTTTCTGGGTCTTTTTTTTTTGCTGTTTTAACCTCTTTTTACACCCCCTTTTAACCCTTTTAAATGGGACTTTAACCATTTCTGCCCATCTTTGCACCACTTTCTTACCCATTAGTGTCCTTTTTTTTTTAGTTTTTTAGGCTCTTTTACACCACTGCGCCACCGAAAAAGAACACTTTTTTCAGAAAAAAGGGGCACCTTGCTATGTGGGTAGGGGTTAGAGCTTTCCCCCCCCCCCCCACTGTGTGCACGTCTCTGTCCCTCACTACTGTTATCTTTACATCACGTTATCATTGCTCTGACTCTTTGGTTTATAAACTGTAAGCTACTTAAATGGCTTGATTGATCTTATCATTGTGTTAATTCAGGACCTAGAATTCATATACCTTTTATTTCGTGTCTTTTAGAAAATCTTCCATGGCGTCTTGGTAACCTACCCAAAGTGTACCAGACCAGCCCTATAAGCATCCCAATGTGTAAAGTATCCCAGTAGCCAGTCCAACTCGTCCCAGTAGCTAACCAAAACGTTCCAGTAGCCAACCCCAAAAGTTCCAGCTTCTCAGTTCGCACACTAGTTACTACCTGTTTTAATGTGTAGTTATCTCCTTTCCCCAACCTTCTGATCCCTCGACCATGCCGGCAACCATGTTACCAGGTTATGGAAGATTTTCCAGCAGGTACGCGGTCATCGTGGCTGAGCGGTGAGAGAGCTCAGCCTGGTTGCTGAAGGTTTACGAATCTGGTCGAACCCCTGGATAGGGAATGTTGGCAAAGTCCCTGCCAGGACTGCCGGCCAGGATAGTGTGAGAGGCTACCATGCTCCTTCAGCAGCTTTGGGAACTTATTATGGACAATCTTTTGGCCCCTACGAAGATCAGACGTTTCCCGGTTCAAACCTCGGGTTTGCCCCTCCTTTTACCAGATATTTCTTCTCTCAAAAAAAGCTGGTAATGTTCAAAACTGAGCCGGTTAGCCACACAAGCATTAAATTGCTTCGGTTGACTTACGGCTCAAAGAAATTAATTAAAAAATGTGTATATATTCCTTAACGACGCTAAGTTATAGTTTCTAAAGATACATTCCTCCCTGTTGGCTTTTCTGTATGGCTCAGTTTTGCAACATTACTTCAGACGTGTGTAAATGTTGTGAAGGCATTCATTTGCTATTTTTCTCCTCGTGAGAAACGGTTTTGCTACATTCATGCTAACGCATGTAAATGTTGGAAAGCTATTTCCGTAGGATTTTCGAATATAAAGGTATGTCCTTTTTAGTAATTGTATCTTTACCAACCCTTTCACGAATCATGGTGGTCGCTGCTGGGTTGGCGGTTTTAAATTTAAAACGAACCTTTTCACATTCCATGATTGGGTCTTTTTCGTACTGAAGAATTAGGCTACCTAGTGGTAACGTAAATATTCAAACTCTTAAAACGGTATTACAAAACATTATTATTGTACAATACGTGACAGTGGCAAGGGAAAATACAAAATGGTGAAAGTGTTTCGTATTCGTGAAAGTTAATCCCTTAACATCACAACTAAATGAAATCGCAACACTTTTCGGTTTACCTAAATAATAAAATTGCCTCTTTTGTTACTACAAACCCAAAAGTGATAAGCCTTATGCTGACTGCGTAACAGTGTGAAAATAATTTAGTTGCTAATTAACCCTCGGCTTTTTAATAAGTTTATCAAAGGGGACAATCCAACAGTAACAGTTCTAATAATAGAACTAACTGGTAGCACTGGAAAAAAAAAAGAAACAAGCGATCAAGTCCCCAAAGGAAAAATCGTGGTTGCCGAGAAAAGTTCCTCGTTTCCCATTGTATGACAAGTATTGAATACATAATATTTTGAAAATGTTACTTTACCCAGCACAAGGTTGTTATTTTGCCCAACTTTCGAAATAGTATTTTTTTTTTTTTGAGGGGGGACACTACGCTCCATTTGCTTCAATGCTATCAAGCAGAGACAAAAAATCTGCACTAAAGTTTGTTTTTTTACTAGGTTGCATATTAAATGGTCCTCGATTAACAAAACTGACTAATGCTCCACAGAAAATAGTTGTATAATTAAACAGAGTAGCATTTATGAACAGTGCCGTTATTTGTTCTTAACACCATGACTGCTCATTTCTGCTTGTGTGGTGCTGTAAAAGTCGTTCTGCTCCAGACATTCACCATGGCCAACAGAGAGCTCATGGATTCTCTGATGTAAGCAGAACTGGTACACAGGTGCACGCATGTTGTAAACTCGTGCATTTTTAATGGAATGCTAGTGGTAAGTAAAGTAGACCATTCTAACAAAACCATAAACGAACCCAAAATTTCAATCGATCCAAGTAAAGAATTCTTGTCAAATATGCGCACTGTTGGCTATGAAAGGGAGAGGTGTCCCATCCCTGGTACAAGGAGCTCTAAACATTGGTCCCTTTCCCCTGTTGCTTTGAGAATGGTTAACTGTGGGTGCCACAAAGTTTTGATGGGTCTAGGAGGACGAGCCTACACTACGCTTTTTTTTTGTGCCCCTGCCATCCCAGGTTGCTTGGTTACACAGTACATCTCTAATGCAAGCTGTGCACGAAAAACGATCGTTTATTTTTTGGTCAGCTCTGAACGGACAAATTATTCTGCTATCAGATGCGGGGAGTCATTCGTAGCAGTATGTCAACCTAGGAACTTTGTCTAATTTTAATTATTTTTTATTGGGGGTGGGGTGGGGATGGAGGAGGACGAAACTGGAGTTTTAAATAGGAAAGTCAGTTACATAGTCCGTGGATGTGGAGAGCTCCGAAGCAGAAAATGGCGCGATAGCCCAGTGAAATTGAATGCTCAAATAATTCTTAATAAGCTGATTTTTGGCACAGATGTCCGTAATTACATCAAGTTCAATATACTAAAAGTCCTCAGCTATCTGTGTTGAGCTAACGCCGATGGCTTGGAAACGTGGCACCCAAAACGATTTTTTTCAATATGTCTGGGTAACGGTTGCTCACACATGAAAGTATGTTCTGTCAAACAATGTAGAGAATGAAATTTTCTAAAAAAAAAAAGGTTCTATTCATTTTTTTCGTAGATTCAATGACTCAGCCAATAAACGCTAAAGAAGAGTGTTGAGCTACATCTTGGAAACGAGGCGCCCGAAATAGTTTTTTTTCAATGTATCACGGAAACGGCAATATGTTTAATCTGAAATTGTAGAGCACGGACTTGTCTACAAAAGAGGTTCTATTTGTTGTTTAACTTGAGTCAATGATTCAGCCAATAAACTGTGTCAAAGAGGCCCCACATTGCCCCCCCCCCCCCATGCACCCAACGTATGTTACATTCATTATACTAGGGTGGCGTGGGCCAAAAATTGATGGAATTGTTCAGTAAAAAGCATGAAATTTGGTATATATGCACAGAGTAACTGGAAAAAAATTAGCAAGGTCAAAACCAGGGGAGAGTGGGTGATTTACCCTACAAAAAATGATTTTTTTGGGTGTCACTCCTTAACCATCAACAAATCAAGCACACTGTGAAGCAAGAACATTCAGCTCACAGTTCTGGACAGGAAAGGTGATATACATCTTTTACTTATAGCAACCTCAAAATCTTATTTAAAGTATATTAACCTTAAGTTGCGCTAACGCTTTTTTGAATTAGTGTTATAGCGATGTTCGTGTTCAAAGTGTTTTTGCGAGCCCTCTAATAGCCCAAAATGGATATGCTTGCGAGTTTTCTGAAAGTGGGGACTATTCTTTCCATCAATCCTAATTGAAATAGTTTAGCTTAGACACAAATCTGAATATGAGCATTACAATGGCACTTTGAAATTCAAAATAGCTGCTACACCACTACAGCTACATGTTTTAATGGGCATAGAATGGTGCCTATCTAAGTTAATGTAGAGAATTCGGTTAGAATTGATGGAAAGAATAGATCGCCCTCTTTCAGAAAATCCTAAGCATGTCAGTTTCTGGCTATTAGAGGGCTCGCAATAGCACTTTGAATTTAAAAATCTCCATACGCTTTCTTCATTGCTCCTTCACCTTTAAATGGGCGTAGAACGGTTCCTACCTAAGTTGAATAAATTCAGTTAGATTGATCCCCATCTTTCTGAAATTCTTAAGCATGTCGATTTCTGGCCATTCGAGGGCTCGCAAGAGCACTGAAGTCGAAAATCACCACACTTTCGCCAGTACGTCATTACCTCTTCACCTTTAAATGGCCGTCGGACGGTCCCTATGTAAATTGAATAATTTCGGTTAGGATTGATGGAAAGAATAGATACCCACCTTTTAGAAAATCCTAAGCATGTCCATTTCGGGCTATTGGAGGGCTAGCAGGAGCACTTCGAATTCGAAAATTAACGTAAGTTTTCACTGCTATGCCATTACCTCTTCACCGTTAAATGGGCGTAGAATGGTCCCTATCTACGTTAAACAATTTCGGTTATGAGTGCTAGAAAGAATAGACCTTTCAGAAAATTCTATTAGAGGGTTCGCCAGACCACTTTGAATTCGAAAATCACCATACGCTTTCGCCTTTGCTCCATTAATTACTTCTTCACCTTTAAATGGGCGTAGGACGGTCCCTACCTAAGTTGAATAATTTCAGCTAGGCTTGATGGAAAGAATTTATCCCCATCTTTCAGATAATCCTAAGCATGTCTATTTCTGGCAATTAGAAGGCTCGCAAGAGCACTTTAAATTCTAAAATCACTACACTTTTGCCGCTACTTTATTACCTCTTCACCTTTAAATGGCCTTCGGACGGTCCCTATCTTAAGTTGAATATTTTTGATTAGGATTGATAGAAAGAATAGATACCCACCTTTCAGAAAATCCTAGGCATGTTCATTTCGAGCTATTAGAGGGCTAGCAGGAGCACTTTGAATTCGAAAATTAAAATAAGGTTTCGCCGCTATGCCATTACCTCTTCACCTTTAAATGGACGTAGAATCATAATTTCGGTTATGATTGCTAGAAGGAATAGATTTCTACCTTTCAGAAAATTCTAAGCATGTCCATTTCGGGCTAAAGGAGGGCTTGCAAGACCACTTTGAACATGAAAATAACTATAACAACCAACTGAAAAAAGCTTACGCGCAGATTAAGGGTGATGTATTTTAAACAAGATTTTGGGGCTTAAGGTTTGTGTATACGTAACTAAAAGATGTATAATATCACATTTCCTGTCCGGAATTGTGTGCTGAACTTTTTTGCTTCACATTGTGATTTTGATTTTTTGACGGTTAAGGAGTTACAGCCAAAATACTGTTGTTGGGGGCAAATTACCCAGCTCCTCTTCCCTGGTTTTGAACTTGCTATCATACCTATTTTTTCCGAGTTACTCTTCATGTGCATCCATACCAAATTAATTAATGCTTTTCACAGAAAGTGAACAATTCCATCAGTTTTGTGCCCTAAGCCACCATACTATACGAAGTACATTGGGTGCATGGGGGAGGAGGTCATGTGTCGCCCTCTTTGACACTGTTTATTTGCTGAATCATCGACTTAATTAAAAAAAAACAAATAGAACCTTTTTTGTAGACAATGCCATGCTCTACAATTTCGGATAAACATATTTTCATGCCTGAGCAGCCATTTCCGTGATATATTTGAAAAACCGATTTTGGGCGCGTGTTTCCAAGATGGCAGCGTTAGGTCTGTTTATTGGCTGATTCGTTGTATCTAAAAAGAAAATGAATAGAACCGTTTTGTAGAAAATTTCATGCTGTGCATTTTTTGACAGAATATTTTCAGGCTCACGCAAACGTTTCTGAGATTATTGAAAAACATGATTTCGGGTGCCATGTTTCCAAGATGGCGGCGATAGCTCAACACGGACAGCTACGGACCTTTAGTACCAATATTCTCCAATATTTGACCGATTTTGACATTCAAATACACCATTTTCGTCGTCTCGATGAGACCTTTCCATTGGTGGAGTAGCCAAATCAATAGGGTAGGCCTAAAGCACTGAAAAGTTTTTCAAGAAAAACCAATAAACATGGGGGTAACCATGATAAAAATAGACAAATTTTTTTTTTCACGAAAATTGGTGCCGCGGACAGTACCATAAAGTCCACCTGCGGGGGGGACGGGGGGGGGAGAAATGCTGTAAGCTCTGCTTTACAAATGCTTCTTTTCTGCAATTTTAATGCCTTTAATCGTAAAGCCAGTTTTCAGAACTCGTTAAAACACTGTAGTCAAGGCCTGGTTTTATTTATTTTTTACCAAATTGTATTCCAACTTTTGGTGTGTTGGGCATTTTGCCTCCACCTCCCTGGGTGCTCCACTGGTTCAGAAACAGCTGGAGATATTCAGTCTCAATGGCCTTGCAAGGAACATTTTAACTTTATGAACTTGGACTGGGCAGTTTATTGTCCATTTGTTGCGCCCTTTTTAGACTCTTTTCTTGGTCCTAAATATGTAGATATTCTTTTATTATATTACTCGTTTTGAATTAAGAGACATAAAAAGCCTACTGTAACTTGAAGAACTGTACAAAACGTACCACTTATAGTTGTAACAGTAAACCTAATCACCTACTGTTCTTTTTATGACAGGAGTAAAAACGCAGTTGAGCTATAAACTATTGATTACCATACTTCAAGGCTAGGGGTTGGCTACGATTTGCAATAAAAATGGGAAGAGTTTGTACAGACTGAATTTTTTTTTTTTTTTTTATATGTTCGATTCTTAGCATAGCAACCTGTTATTGCCATTTCCAACAATTAAAAATTGCCGCAGTCGTGTATGTCTTGTTTTTAGTCTTCTGTACAGCCGTACCGGATGAGAAGTGCAACGACTTGGTCCGTCTGTCCGTCCGTGGCTTTTTTCAACTTTGCAACGGTACCAGATAAAGACGACCACAGTTTACAACGTTAGATTCCGTGTCAAAAGTTAGTTAAATAACATGACAAATTAAAATATTGTTACTTCCTTATAGTTAATAGACTTCTTCGACGTAACTAAATTAAATAACATTTGAGCGTCAAATTGAAATCCTGAGGATAACACGCATTTGTAAAAACAAAAGGATTTTAGCTTCGTTTAAAATAGTCTCGTTGCATTGTTTCATGAATGAATAGGCTTACCGTTGAACCAAGTTCTCCATTAGGCCTATCTGCTACTTAACGAAATTAAAACTGCTTTTACAAAAATTAGGTCTAAAAAAAGAAAATGATGCCTAAAATAAAGTAACAATCGGCAACAAATGAAATATTACGTCATATTATAAGTTTTAAACTTGGAGTAGCTACTTCATCAAGTCGGTATAGTGTGCTTGATTAGTGCGTCAGCCTGCTAATCTAAAGATTACAAGTTCGATTCCATTCAAGCTGCAAAGATGGGTTCTTAAGTTTATACAGGGCGGTATAGGTAACAAAAGGCAAGTAAAACTAAAGTTAATAATATACATCTCCTTCGAATGTGGTCTATGGTTACAGAAATAATTTTTATTTTGCTCAGGTCATTTTCGTTGTCAAAGTAATACCCATAAATGTAAGGACCGAGTTAAAGCGCCTACTCTCTTGCATCCTATTGCGTTAAATTGCTCCCCAATGAAACTATCGACCCTGCCTGCTGAAATTCGAGTAAAGAAATTGATCTCGCCTAACAAAATGGCTGTTGTATGCTTCTCTACAGACAACACTTAAGTGCAAAAAGAGTCAAATTAAGTGAAAATGTGTTTATTTAGACAGTGCTGTCCTGGGATGATCTGGGATACAAGGACTAAGAAAAAATGGCTGATTTCTTGCATCCTAGTGCGTTAAAAATTGTTCAACCGTGGAACTATCGACCTTGTCTAATGATATTCAAGCAAGGAAACTGACCTCACGTAGCAAAACTTCTGTTTGTGTTTTTCTACAATAAGTATCAGGGCAAAAGGCAGTCAAATAAGTATAAATTGTATACATCACCTTCGTATGTGGTCTAAGATTACAGAAATATTGAATTTATGCCTTCAATAATAAACTGGCATAAATGTTACCAACCTATCTGTTGATTTAGACAGTACTGATCTGGGATGCCCAGGGGTACAAAGTGTCCCAAATATGTATGCCCTGGAATTCTAAAATTTCTTGGGAAACAGCTAGACTGGTGGCAGAATTGTACGCCGGGCAACTCTAGTGTAAGATAAGCCCTTATTTTGTTCAGAGAAAAGGATAACTACTACTTAGTTACATGTACAACTTTGTACACATTAAACAATTACGGGAACATTTTTCATCTTAATGCCCGTATGGTGTTTTCTGCTGTGCTTGGCAACTCAAACTTTCCTCAAAATTGTTGATTGTTGATGGGTAAAATAAAAGAATTCCTGATACAGCTAAATTCATACAGTTGGCCTCAAAATTGGCAGGCGGATTTTGTAGAGTGATGCGGCCATACCTCTGTTGTAATTACTTGCAAAAATTTTGCGGTGCACGTTGCAGAATGGGGCATTGGTGGCGGGCTAAAGGTTTGGACTTTGTTGTGCAAGGCCTATTTATTTGGTTCCTGTGGAAATATTCATATTGCAGTGCATGCAGTCCGGGTTTGAGTCGTGCCGGGTGATGCCACGTCACACTGAAGAATGCATTACTGGCTAGCCAAAGGTTCTGTCGATATTTTTAAAATAATTCCTGCGTCATTGCGCATATTTATGGTAATCAAGGGAGGAGCGACTGAAGGGGTTGCGCTGATTGGGTGAGTGAAGCGAACAAAAATCAACATGTTAACCAAAGTGGGCAAAAATGTAAGTGAACAAACATACTTTGGCGCAGCATGAGTATCCACGACAAACTAAACCGTTCCAGTATTGCAAACCAATGTCGCAATGTTGCAGCCACTTCAGCAAGCACAGAAAGTGTGCGAGACTGGCTACGTGAGCCTAAATGCCCCGATATTATATGCAAAACCGTTTAACATCTTGTTCACCAAATGTGATTCAATTCAACCACTCGAGATTATGTTAGCCGTTTGTAGTTAGTTATGCATGATCTTTCTTACTGTAATTGGACGATAAATTTTAAATAGGTCAGTAGCAGTTTGCCCTGTTTAGATTTATCAAGTTGATCTTAAAGATCCAGTGTCTGGCTTCCTGGGGTTAACTCATTTTACTACACTTCAAATATGTTTGAGCTTAGCCAAGGTTATACTGGTGCTAATTATGTAATCTATAATAATTAGCATTAAATGTTAATCATTGAACCATTAGCTTGCATACAAATTGGCCACCAGTATTTATTGACATTCTAATAATCGGCAGGTCTGAGTTGAGAGTTTTGTCGATTGGTTGCAGAAAGTCTGTCTGTTAAATTTCAGTGATATTTAAAGGTGTTGTCATAAAGCGGGTGGGTGTCCATTTCCGTTGATTTTTTTCCCTTTTTCCTGCTGATTACACTTGAAATGTCGAGGATTTTGTATAGTTTCTAGCCGTTGCCAAGAAATTCATGAAGCATATGACAGGCTGTTCTTCTCTGACTTCAATATGCTTGTTAATTATCATAAATAAAGGGTGCACAAAACTTGTGTTTAAGAGGCAAAACTTGACTTGTTGGGAGCTAAATTACAGAATAGATGGATGGAATATTCATGTGTCCCTGGGTGATCAATAATAGCATAGGCCAGTCGCCATGACGATTTACTTTTGCGAATTGGAGATCATTTAAACTTTCTGACCAGGCTATTCGCCAGATTAGTGACAAGATTTAAGCAAATTAAATTGAAGAATTGTTAAACTAGCAGGCTTGAAGCACAGTTTTCAAGCACGGACTCCTTTATCTTGTTTTATTTACTGTTTTGCTTAATTGCTCACCGTCAGGGGACAGTTTGCCCATTTCCAATTTCTTCCGGTCTCCCTTTACAATAAGAAACTTGTACAACTCTTTCATTGTTGGACCATTGTAACAGTAGTGGATTTATGTCATAAAGAAACACTGCTGCAACCATGAAACCGTTGTCTTACCGCAAGTGAGAACCACTGCTGGTGTGCTTTCGTCACGTGAGTAAGAAAACGAAGGCGTGGGATTCTTACTTACGTAAGTCAGAAAACTAAAACCTTTGGTTCTTATTTACGTACGTAAATATTCCACTGCAATCAATGTTTACGTATCCAAATAGTTTCTAAAAGTATACAGAGAAATATTAAACTATTTCACCGTCACCTACTCATTTTAAATAATTAATGTTTTTAAGGAAACAGTTAATTGCAAGAAAACAAATAATTTCATTTTGTACAGTGGTTTATGCATTGAATTTTAGGCCTTTACCATTTTCTAACGACTTAAAAAATTGGTTTATGGGTGTTTCGAAAAAAACATAACATATTTCACTCTTTTGCATCTGAATCGTAGTTGCAACTGATGAGAAACTGAAGCTTACCTGGTGAACCAAATAAAAACTTTCAATGAAAATCTGCCATCTTTCCTCAACAAAATAAATTACATCCCGATTCGTTCAAACAATTTCCCCAAGTTTGTTTCTGTAAGGAAACCACGCAATATGAAAGTTGACGTTGGTCCACCATTATCATCGTTATCTAGGCTTACATCCTCTTTTTTGGAGGGTAAATGGGTTTATAACTTTTTTGCATGTTTTTTGTAAAGCTGGACAGCTTCTGAATAATAACTTTATTATAAATTTTATTAACGGGTGGATTGGAATTAACTTCCACATAAAATATTGTAGTCTACCATGGGATTTGGCAGGGAAAACCACATGTGGCGATAAACAAAAACATAACTTGCAAATAAAGCTAGCTGACCAGCTAGTGGTGACTGGCAAACGAGAATGGTAGGATTTCGTATGGAATGCAAACGGTGAATACCTAACTCGAAATTCATTAGGGTTTGTGGGTTTGGAGAAATTATGTACCCAAGTATGCCTAAAGAACTGTAAAATTTAATGAGACATGCCATTTCTGTGTCTGAATGCTTCGTGTATTGTGCAAGTTTACAGTACCACCGATTTTTAAGAAATAAAATTCGTTCTGTTGGTATCAACACTAATCTAATGCAGTGGCAAGAGAGAAAGATGAATCTTTCTTTAAATGAAGAAGGGGCTTAGTTCAGTTATGTTTGGTCAATGGTCATATCATCTTTGTACGGAAAAGGTCACTGGAGTCCTTTAACTCAGCAGGTATTACACAATGTACTAAGAATAATTTTCAGACTTCGAATTTGGGGCACAAAGGCTGTTATGCAAATGTCTATGCGACCTTTGTTGTAGAAAAAAAAGTATTAATAGTAATTGCAATGGGTCAGTTTTCAGCATTAGCAACGGTTTAGAAGTTACGTTTTACAAGCAACAACCGGTTTTTGAACACTGCCAGCAGCTATAGCCAACACTGCTTTGCTGGAAGCTTTTAATGGTTGCTCAGGCTGTGTAAAATTTGTTAAGGATTAATATTGCATTGAATTTATTGTTCTTTAAATTTGCACCAAGTATTATTATTATTTTTTTTAAATATGGCAGCTCTTCTGGGAAAATAAAAGGAAAAAAAAACAGATTTTGGTTATTTCTTTCTCATTGACACAGGTCAGTATGTTGTTCAAGGGGTTGATAATAGTAGGCTACAGTGTACTAATTTGATTGGGGTAAGGTGACCTGATGGTTAGCACAAGTAGCTCATATGCCAGAGGTCCCGTGTTCGAGCCTGACCCCCACGAATTTTTGGGAAGAGAAGGACCCTATTATGCCTCGTGTTTGTGTCATTGTGGCATGTAAAAGATCCTAGGAATTTACGATTGGAATTAACTAGAAAAATTTCCCCTCTCTTGTTTAATAAATACGGATGCAAACCTATTTATGTTGCCTTTTCGACTTATATGTCAGACTGCCTCAGCGGGAATCGAACCCGGGACCTTTGAAATCAGAGGTCAAGGTCTTACCGCTGAGCCATACTGACACGGCCGAAAAACCTCTCTTGTTCTAGCAGCATGGCTACGGTAGGAGCGTGGCAAACCTCCATAGTATGATAACGTTGAGTTTCAATAATTGAGAACTAAACTGTCAAAATTTTAAACTCTAACACTTTTTGACAAAAGAACTAACAGGCTTAAGGGGAGGGCCAAAACCCGAACATTCGAACCAGGAATCTCCAGTTGTGGCAGGAGTTAAGTGAGAGAGAGAATAGTCCAGAATATACGTACGTTGTAGAAGCCTGGTACTGGAAGTGCTCTTACAAGACCCTGATCGGTTGGTCGGTAGGGTCAATCTTCCTAGTGATTGATCAGATGAGCTCACTTCATGTTACGCTGACTGCTTCCACTCATACAAATTACCAAAAGTTCAGCTTTATTACAATTTATGCAGTAAATGCATATACAGGGTGTCCCAAAAGTCCCAGTACCCCCTCACAACTTTTAAAGGAGTTGAGTGAAAACGGTGAAACCCTGGCAATGTAAGTTTGGCTAAAAGATCTACCTTTGTGTACAACCGGAATTTCGCCTGGACCCGGGGGGGGGGGGGCCCCCAAAAATTTCAAATGGAATGGGGGGTAAAGGAATACCTTATTTAAAAGGTGAAACGACGCAATGAGAGCATCGATACGATGAGCCCATCCATTTTTATTATTAAAAGAGAGCTGGGAGGGGGGGGGGGGCTGAGGCCCAGACTTTGGGTTTCAAACTGCAAACGACGTTGTGGGTGTAATCCAATCAAATTGAGCAAAGCATTTTGCTGCCTTACGTCCCTTTGCGACGTCTTTAGCCTGAGTAACGCACAGGATTCAGAGGAAAATCCTAATGTTTGAATGGACGCTATTTTGGATGTGCTCATCTTATCGATGCAATCATTGTGGCACTTTACTCGCCTAGTGAAGACCTTTCAAATAAGGTATTCCTTGAACCCTCATTCCATTGGAAAATTCTGAGTTAGGGCCCCTGGGGCCCTCCCGGAGGGGTCGGGGGGCAGAAGAAATGCCGGTTGTACACAAAGGTAGATCCTTTAACCAAACTTACATTGCCAGGGTTTCACCGCTTTTATTCAACACCTTCAAAAGTTGTGAGGGGGGACTGAGACTTTTGGGACATCTTGTATGCATGTTCTAAGCCTAAAATGTTAGGGCTGATAAACGTTTTTGGCAGAAGCTCGAAAACAATACAATGCAGTTCGATGTATGAGTGGCGTGATTATCGATGACTCACTAATGTCACGATAGAATTTTTTAAGATTATTTTACCTTACATTTTATGTGGCATCAAATTATCGACATACAGTTACAATTTAGTTAATTTGATTGCTGAATTCATGTCTGTGCGCAATATTTTATTCGGTTAGGTTTCCCATCTCAAGCCTGACGGGCAGTGTCCCTATCTACAAAACCCCTAACATTTTCTGAATGGAATGTATTTTTGTAATTTTATTTTGCTGAATTTTTACATGTATACGCCAATCGACCTATTGGCAGGCTTTAGCCGAGTTTTTTTTTTAAGTTTTGGTTATTCTAGCCACAAAATTTGTTTTATCGAGATACGGTGTATACCCTTTTCACCGAATTTTAATCAGTGTCTTAATTTTCGGCGAAAGGGGAATTCTCGTTTCACCAAATCATTTTTTTTTTTTTCAAATTACCTGATGTATCGCCTTGCCACACTCGCTGCGGCTAAATGTATAACATTTTTAGTCATAAATTTCTTCCTAGTAGGAATACTTCTGTACATTCTCTAATGGTAAATTTTGGATGAATATTTTCATTTGGCGAAACTGGAATTTCCCTTCAGCCGAATTTTAAGCATGGCTTATTTTTCGGTGAAAGGGATTCAGCAAAACGAGGTTATATTGGTCGTCGAAACAATTTTTAAAAGATTATCGAAATAAAAATAAATGTGTCGTGCCACCCTTAGTTCAATGCATGTATCTTTTTGACCTGATTGAATATTTCGTGGTTCAATAAAACTGGGTATTGTTTTCAATGCCAAGCTTTCATTTGGTGTTCATCTGCGCATGACCTCACATGAGATTTTAGCTTTGTCTGCTTGTCCAGACAGCTTCCTGTGCTTCTCACTTCTTTGCATGGCAGGTGATATTAACGATGTATTAAACTGAGCACATATTTTCCTGTTGCTGAAATGTATGCATTGTTCTGCACTACAGTCCCCGGATGCTACAATGTGCGTTTAGTTATTATAATTAAACTGTCCATCTAGATTTCTGTATAGGAAGAATGTTGAGCGTGGTATCAGTCACTGTCAAGTTTTCACTGTCACTGTCCTTTAGGGAAGTCGTTAAGTGTAGGTTGTTGGGAAAGTTTCAGAAGGTCAACAAACACTTTTGTCTTGACACTATCACCTGTATCCATGCCATTTGCATGTACACTAAACTTGGTAGGGATGCTGGTGTTTAGTGGGAGTTCCAAGAAGCATTGTGTGAGTTACAATCGATGCGGCTCTATAAAAACAAAAAACCCAAACGGTAATCGAACAAACCGACAATTTGACATTCCAAGTATGGGCCACGGTGGCTACACCAAGTTTATGGCCCATACTCAAACATTCAAAACTGTCGAGGTTCCGTTGTTTAGTTGAGTTTTTTTTTTTTTTTAATGATATCTCACACTTTGGTGGTTAATGGGAATTAGCTAGTTGCAAATTGATAATTTAAAAAAAAATATTTCTTTTGAAGGTGATAGGAGTCAAGTTTCATTTCAGATAATACGGTCTGGGATAATTCAATTTGATCCAAACTGAGTTATTTTGTGTAGCATAAATAACTTAACAGGCTTGAAATGGCGTAAATGGCCGAGAACCAAGCCGAACAATCAAGTCATACCGAATAATTTGCCAGAAGATATAGAAAAAAAAAGCCAAGCAAAATCGCCTAGAATCGTCTATATTCCTTTCGGGGTCACGTCTGCTCCGAGGTGGCTACATTGGGAAGTTTACTAATTATCTCCCGTGTCTCCAGGCCTGTAAGTTAGGCCCTCGGCACTTTTCCCTCCCGCGATCGCCCGGTGGAGGTGGGTTGGGGGGGGGGGGGGGGGTAAAAGAGAACGAACAGCATTATATTTTCACAGATAAGCGAATCGGGTTTTGCAACAAAAAATAAAAGGCAATATAATTAAAGATCTGAAACACGTGAACGTTGACGCCGGACATAACTAGTGGTAGTATGTTTTTTTGTTTAAAAGGAATTGCCCTCTCACTATTTTCGTTCGCGTATATAGTTTTTGCAACATTTATATACGTTGGGTGAATGTAGCAAAGCCATCTCGTACATGGAAAAAATAACAGGAAAATAGAAACCTTTGCAACATCTACATACGTTTGAACTAAGGACCGGTCATTACTATTTATGGCCAGGGGGAGCCAGAGGACATGAAAATGTGACCGCCGAATTTTCGATGACCTTACCCCCCCCCACGGTCGAGGCGCGGGGGGAAGAACGCCCCCCCCTCTTCTTAAAAAAAAATACGCGTTTCTTATGCCTACTGAGACTGTCTGCAGATGATTTGGTGTAGCAAGATTAGTGCTGTAGCCCAATTAAGTAAATACCACCCGGACCGACAAGTTAACCACTTGTAAGAAAACGTGCTTAGTTTTTAACGAAGAGACACTTTTTCTTCCAAGTTTGGTAGTGTTTTTTTGTGACCCCCCCTTACGGGATCTGAGAAATGTGTAACCCCCTTCGAAAGGATCCAAAAAATTCATGCCCCCACCAATTTTTTCCTCCTCCCACCTCCGGCCATAAATGACCAGTCCCTAATGTTGCAAAACTTTAGTCCTACAGGAATGCCAACATGGGAGCATTTATCTTTTAGTGTTATCCACTCATCCTATCCAGTATGGTCGTCTGCCCTCCATAATGGAAATATTGTTTGAGTTTAGTTAAATTGAAACTGCGTTGGAGGGGACGGAAATTTTTTTCCTGGTTGTGGCTCTGCGTGTCCTTTACAAAAAATCACAGTTTCTATCATCCAATTCATTTCTTTAGCCGCAGATATCAACAACTTGCTATTGCCAACTGCCAATAATTCTCATGTGCTTTACTCTTACCTTTCGTAATTTTTCTCTTTCGCGCTGACTGAAAGCAAACTGTCCCTTCAACGACTCTCTCCATTTTCAGTCTTCAACAAAGCAGCCTTAGTGGGCTTATTTCGAATTAATTCTTTAACAAGTCTGGCAAATTGCCGTTAATAAACAATGCCAAAATAAGCTGTTGCCCGCAGAAGTTGCTTTTGGTACAGATCTGTGGGGATATAGTTTGTGCAGCTGTCAAGTTGGCACGGCATGTAAACAAACCGTAGGCCACTGATTGACGCCGTTGATGGAAGATGAAAAAGTGCTCTTTAGGCATGACAACGAACAAGTTGTTTAGGGCCGTTGAACCACTGAGCCAATGGGGATGTGGGATGCAGTTTCTAATTCGACATTATGTAAACATCCTAGTTTTATTTTTACTTTGATTGTGTAATATGATGCTTAAAACTGCGTTAAGTCATCTTAGGATTCACAATGTAAAATTTTGAAATTTCGCTCCAATGCAAGCAAACTTTTCATTAATGATACCGTAAAATGTCAAAAGGTTTCGGTACCATTATCCCGGAAAGTCACTAGATAAGATTTATTTAATTTTTTTTAAATAATTTTTTGGGTTGGGGGCCACTCCCAAGTAGAACTGCATGGTTCAGCTTTTGGAAGAAATCTGGTTTTGAGTAGCACCAAGGGTAATAGGGTTCTGGTGGCACTAACAATTTGGAAGTCACTTAAAAAAATTAGTAGCCATTCATAATAAATGGTGCTTAAAATTTATTGTGCCCTCCCGCCCCTTTCCTGCAAAAAAGAGTCGCAAAATACATCGATTTTAAAAACTTTTCAGTTAAAGGTAATTTTTTTTAGGCCGCGTCTCCTGCCACCCCCGGGTGGTAGGAGCCTGGCGTCTCCTGCCACCCGGGTTAGCAAACTTGCACTCTGATTGGCTGTTGCAAGGGAGGGTGGTAGGAGCCTGGCCTCTCCTACCACCCGGGTTAGGAAATTGCACTCTGATTGGCTGTTGCAAGAGGGGGTGGTAGGAGCCTGGAATCTCCTGCCACCCGGGTTAGCAAATTGCACTCTGATTGGCTGTTGCAAGGGAGGGTGGTAGGAGCCTGGCCTCTCCTACCACCCGGGTTAGGAAATTGCACTCTGATTGGCTGTTGCAAGAGGGGGTGGTAGGAGCCTGGAATCTCCTGCCACCCGGG